>JBAMJV010000235.1:257500-413720 GCA_037951105.1 Echinarachnius parma | reverse complement strand
ACTCTGGTTGCAGGATATTGTGTGACGATTCAGAGTTACCTTGATAGTGAAGTATGCTAATGGCATTTTGTTTGCTTAATCTCTAGATATATCACATTAATCAATTGCCTATATGAACCTGGTGAATCCTTTATTAACTCTATAGATGGGGATGGTTAAATCTAGTATAATTCAACTTCCACAGTATCTTAGAGTAAATCTGCTTACTATGCACAAAATGTTCAAGGAGAGATAACAGTACCCATGGAAGATAAGTTTTGATAGATGTATTATTGGAAGGAAAAATAGTTTGTCATGAAGGGATGGCCTCGATTGCTTGAACCCCCCCCCCCCCCCCCCCCCCACCTGCCTGCCTGCCCAATTTAAGATGTTTTCTCTGATAATGTCCCTATGTTGCTTTTTGCTTTAAGTTTAAGCATATCATCACGTAGGGTATTTTAACTTGTTGCCTGCTAGATTTTAAAAGTCTCATAGAGTTAATACATACATTCCACAAGGTTCCTGTACTCAAGGGTTTATGTTTGTCAGGGTATGTGATGTGTGACAGAGGGGAAATGTTAAATCAACAGGTGTAAACATGGGGTGAACTCATGAACCCATTGCATGCACCCATATGCTTAACAAATGTCTCTTACAGAAGAAAGAAAATGTTATCTTTAGACTGGATGACTGACACCAGGTATCTCCTATCCACCCACACACATTAATTATGTTTGTTTGCTTTGACTTACCTGTAGATCTTCTTCTTCTTTTTTTTCTTTTTTGGGGGGTTGGGGGGGGGGGGGGGGGGCATAATTTTTTTTTGATTTAGCCATGTTTTTGTTTCCATTTTCTCCTTGGATAGCCCTCTTACTCAAGCTCTGTATTCTGTATTTGAAATGCTTGCACAGTAACTGCATATTATCAATTATTTATATTGTGCTTACCTCTTTATCCAACGATATGCATTTATAAACCTGTATTTTGTATTTGTTTTCATATGTTTAGGTTTGGAAAAATTATTGATGGTCTAAAAAGGTCCTCCCTATACTCTTGTATAACAAGTACTTAATTATAGGTAAAGAAAGCTTGCCCCACCCCTACAAATCATACACCCGATCATTTTGTGTATAAACATAAACATCTCTGATCAGCCAATGACGGTTATTACTTATGCTGAATGTTAGAGTTGCATTTCCTCAGTGGGCGTTGTATTTCCTACTAGTAACCGCATTAGCACAGTGACATCATTCTCATCAAACGATTGTCACAAGTAATTGTAATTATAGAACTGAATGTCATTCCTTCCTTGTCTGAATCACAATCAAATGTATGAACGGCTGGCTGTATTGATTATGTTGGATGTGTTTAATTATATATTAAACCACAAGTTAATTACTCTTCCAGCTGAGCAAGGTTCAGGAAATGTTTGATGAACCGTTCAAAACTATCTGATTTTTACTGAGCATATTCCAAAGACTCCAGCCCTTGTATAGGCGATAATGCTCTTGAAACTTATTGAAAGGTGCAATGGTGTGTTGGCTATGCTATGTTGAAAACATTTGATGTGTTTAATTAGCAGCAAGCTACAAATAGTCTTCCAGCTATGCTATGATCTAGGTTTTGAGGCAATTTATGTTCAGGAATGATATGATAGACCATCTGTGAAGTTATACAATTTTCCCTATTGCATTGATTGCAACAAAATAATGTCTGTTTGTAACAACAATTTTAAGGATAATAATGTCCTTTCCTAACTGTATAATCCAAACTTGACCACTGTAACATTCAGGCAAAACTTAGCCACTATACTTTTCTATACATCATGCAATTTGCATATATTCAAGAAATTACAACATAATTTGTAAATGTTCCTAGTGAACCATTGAACATTGAATACAGTCTGCAAATAATATGCTGAATTGAATGCGGTTAGTCTATTTGTATACATGTGAATCCTTTCAGGACTATAGCCTCTAAAGGCCTGTTCACATATCACCAGATAGCGTTAACGTACGCCCGACGGATAGCAAATTTTTGAAAATAAAATTATTCGGTGGTCAAATTTGTCTCTATTGCTTCATGTACACAACATTCCGCTGGATAGAACAACGTACATCTCCTGACATGAAAAGCACACGGACAGAGACGAACAGATTAAATATTTGCTCTCTGTCAGGCAACGGACCGTTTACGCTATCCAGTGATATGTGACCAGGCCTTAAGATACACAGGCTGTGATCTATGGGAATAGACCATATATATTATACTTTAAGTCTTTTAAACCCCTTTGGCTACAGGAACCTGGTGGGCTATACATATTATTATGCAAGGATTTTAGAATCTGGAAGGGAACAATTTAAACCGGTTTGTAGAATGTTTGTCACTGTTTGTCAGATGAAGCTTAGCATAGTAACTAATGCTGTTAGGTAAACAAAATATCCCGTCTCGGATCCCGGCTCGTAGAAATAAAAAATGATTAACGGGTCCCGGTTCGTCCCGGTTCCCTTGTGAATGAGCAAAAACACTGCCTGTACCCATGCACACACAGTTGCTATTTTGGGGAGTTATGAGGAGACATACATGTACCATATATATATATTAGCCAAGGTTCAGTGGGCATGCATATCATACCAAACTCACAACCACATGTGAACTCAGGGCCTGTGTAAGATCATGTTTGGGCGAATTTGTTATGACTACAAGAAACACGATGTTTAAAAAGTTTGTCCAAACAAAATGGGCGGCAGCATTGGGGTAATTTATTTTGGGGGTGTGCCAGTGTTTGGGGCAGAGTTATGTGGGGTTTATTTTTATAGTTATGTTCAATAAAGCATACACATGAAAAGCCAGTTCACAATATATGTTTGTGGGAGTCAAGAAAAATACTAAAAAAGTATATTCAAAGGCTGGGGGTAAGCATTCCAACAGGTGGGGGCATTCTCCTTAAACCCTTTGTATAGCTCTGCACAAATTCAGGTAATTGACTTCAAGGCTCAACCTGTTTAAACATTGTGACCTTCTCTGCTCCTGGTCCTAGCCACAAGTCGTAAATCTGTCATACCTACTGCAAATTACTTGAGTTGATCCCATTTTTTTCTTATATGTACAGTATACAAATTTGTTATTATTACTGGAAAAAATGGGTTGCCAAAACGAGAATTATAGACAAAAAGGGCCATTTCTCGGACCGCTAATTTCCCGGTTGAAGGCCATGTTCGCCGGGAATTCCCTTCTCGGATCGGATCGGATAACAGCACTAATAGTAACTATCAAATTCCCAAATTGGAGGATAATTTGCAAACGTTTTATTTACCAATTAGATTAAAGAATTAAATCTAATTAACCAGTTAGTTAAATGAGTTTAACTTATCTGCCCTGTCAACAGTTTTATCTACTGCTAGAAAAACATAGCTACTGAGCAGCGAAGTATCAGAATGGTTGTCTGTTTGTTTTATTGAATAAATAATCTAGAGGCAGGGAATTTAAAGAACATTTTCTGCATAGCTTTCATTTAAAATAATAATTTTGGAGAGTTTCTATAATTTCTCCCTCCTTTCTGATTTATCAATTTATTTAGAAATAGAACCAGGCATTGGCTCTTAGGCCTTTGCTGCCCTGTGGGCTTGGCCAAACGCTATATTTGTCAAATATATTTTCATCAGTAGGGAATGGCCTGCAAGGTATGTAAAACCCTGTCTTAACTGAGAGAAATAGACCTTACCTCGATGTCATCCGAGCGATATCTGGATAAGAAACAGTAGGGGGTCTGGTCGTAAAAACATGGGTTGAGCCTTCGTCAGGCTCATGGCCGCAGTCTTAACCAGCCATCCACAAAATCCTCACTCGGGTAGGTTACCATAACAACCGCACCTCCCTCATCACGATCAGCTGGCGCGACACGCGTGTATCGGCGTGCGCTGTGTACATTAGCGCTGACGTCATCTACCCGGGTAACGTTCCGCGCGCGTCTTAACTGGCCGTTTATCAGGATGTTGTCTGGATGTTACTGCGATATCACCCTGGCCCGACTAGGGTGAAACTCCCCTCGATGTCGTCCTGATGTTATCCCGATTGGAGCGTCTTAACTGGAACGTTGTTTGAGCACTGCCCAATGAACTGCGCATTTAAAGTACACTTAGCAAGGAACTAAGCTAGCAGGGTTTCATGAATATAGGGCCTGGTTTCTATTGATCATTTGCCAATATTTTCATTCTATTTAGTTCAAGAACTCTCCTTTGATTTAGTAACAATTGTTATTTCTATTAATAGAAAACAACAGGTGGAGGTATTGAAGATACTTGGTGTATGAAAGCCATACCCAGGAGAAATATAAAATGATAATTGGAAATTCATTATGTCATCTGGCTAACTCGGTCACAGACATAAATTATGTTTTCATATATTGTTCCTATAGTTTTCCTAGGCTTTTGAGGTAGTCATGAACAAATTGCAAAAGGTTCATAAACTGTATTGAGCAGACTATGCCTATGGGGGTGGGGTTAAAGGGAGATGTATTTTGTACCAAATTAAATTGTCTCCTACTTACATGTTACATTTGATTTTAGTCTTTGCTCATCTTTCACTGTGGAGAGCAATTGATCATTTAATCCATTAAATAATCACAATTGCATCACTTATCAAATACTTTATCATACGCTCAATAAAGTTAGTACTACACCCACTCCACATGTGTATAGAGTACAGAAGCCATGACGTCATAAAAATTGTTTTTTGGAATGTTCAAATTTGAACTTCATTTTCCGTAAGAGCATAAAAAATAATGTCTAAATACCAAAAATCGATTGAATATGTTCAGTATTGCCTGAGATATGCCCATCCGAATTAATTTTGTGTCAATAGGCAATCAGTGTTATAGTTGTCTGGTTCATACCTTTATGAACCAGAGCACTATAACACTAATTGCCCATTGAAGTAAAATTCTTTCGGATGGGCATATCTCAACCAATACATAACATATTCTATTGATTTTGGGTATTTTGACATTATTTTTGATGCTCTTTCGTAAAATGAAGTTCAAATTTGAAAATTTGAAAAATCGATTTTTGATGACATCACACTTCACCACTCTATAAGGTTGCACAGGCTTTCTGGAGAAATATTTGATTAAGTCTTATTTATTCATGTCTTGATAAATATTTGTCCTAAACCTACACAATTCACCACTTAATCCCATGAAGAAATACATGTACATGTAGTATCTCTTGAAAGTCACATACAAGTAGTGCTCACCAAACACATTTTGGGTCACATGACTATTGTTGTAATATTTGTCTTACGTCTAGTATTTTGTGTTTGTACTTTGATTGCACATAAAGTGTCTTTCTGGGATTTCCAGACATTCTTAAAACATCTCTAGTTTACATGGAAACTAGATTTTGTTTTAATTTATTATGAACGACTGTAGCTTCATTGATTGATTTATTTTCTAAATGGCTTTAAAAGGGATACTCAATCATAATTAAACATAAATTTTTTCATGAAATGACACCTAGGCTAGATTTTGATGCAAACTGTTAACTAAACCACAAAATCTTAAATAATAAATGATGCCGAATAAATGTTAATTAAATTGAATCTTTACACATCTTCCTTTCAGCATGATCGCTTTACCAGGCAAGCCGAGTCCGGATGGAGTGAGTGGAGCGTGGGGAGTGTGTGCTCTAGGACCTGTGGGGGCGGGGTGTCCTATCAGGAGAGATACTGCCTGGAAGGGTAAGTTATATATTGTACTCAAAGACGAAGTTAGTGACTTGACACCTAAATCAGTCACTAACATAGATCGCTGAGGATTTATGAGCATTGTTTTTTTCTTCAGGGAGATGATCTATTTATTCTTCCCCCCTTGAACCAAAGAAGTTTCCCATATATCTGTGCTAGTGAATTTAGTATGTCAGGTTGTACTCTCAGTGTGTGATATACTACCATTGTAATCTCAAGTATTAAATCCAAATGATATTATTCTTGAAGAGCTAAGTATACACTGTAGTACCTACTTTTGTACTCTCAATATCTGGACGGCTATAGCAAAACCCTGCACTTGCAACTCGGTAATTCATGTTTTGATGAAATTGGCATTTTAAGTTCACATAATGTGTGTAAAAGACGTATGATTATAAAATTGAAAGATAGATGTCTCTAAAATATGTATCACGGTATTACAATTTTGCTCGTTCCAAGATACTTGCATTGTATGTTACAGTAATAACGATTTGTTTAATGAGATAAATCAAATAATGCCTGGGCTGTGCATCAAACTTAGTTATAAAGCAAAAGAAAAACAAATGGAATAAACTGTATTCATATTGCCAATGTTAAAGATAGTAGTTAGCCAAAGCTGTCTCTGAATATGAAATTGTACACCAATATCATCATTAGTCAAAATTGATATTGCCCCCTAAATCAGTAGTACAAAAGCTGACTTTTTAGTGACACCAAGTGAGTCTCAGTTGGCAGCTAGTTTATCTTTCATTCATTCATAAATTTTGTGGACACCACACTAATGAGGTATCACTTGATTCCTCCAGTCATAAAGCCAGTGGTGTGGTTAACGGGTCAAAGGGGAACACTCCCCTGTAGGAAATGCCCCAATATGAAATAAGAAGGCACCCATCCCCCATTTGGAAATGCCCACCCCCCTCATTGTCTCTCGATCCTCAAGTTAGGACAAATTAATAAGGAAATACATCAACAACAAATTGGCTAAAGAGCACTGATACATGCTTAGATTTTAATATGTTTCTTTTTGGGGGGAGTGTGGGTGGGCGTGGGCCTGGTTGGGGGTGGGGTTGTTAATGAATAGATCATCCTTTCTCTGAACAAAAGAACTGCTTACAGGCTCTACGTCAGGGGCATAGACTTTCAGAGTGAAAGATCTACAGTTCCCCTCATGGGGACCCTTGCCCCCCTTCATGCCCAGGGCTTCATTGCCCCCTTGTTGCCCCTTCTTTGCACCCCCTGTCCATGTAGCCCCTGGTTATGCCCCTGCATACAGCTGATTATGGTCATCACATGACCTTGCAATGACCTTGAACTTGCAGTTCCATTATGAACTTCTCAATGAAGTTAATTCAGCGTGCATAATCCAGTGTGCTTTAGGCGCAAGAGAGAAAGAGACGTGTCAGTCCCAAAATATGACTTTTTCCAAAAAATAACAATAATATTAATGGGTTCCTCATTCAGCTTTATGAAATAGGTATGAATAATAATCATAATTTTCTATGCTTAGTGACAGAGCTACCCAGTCTTTTATAATTTATAAATGTCAATAATGGATATATATATATACACTCTGTGTGAATTCATACATTTTTGTCACCCTTAGTGATAACTTAACCCGTTGAGGACGAATTGATTTTGGTATAACACGCAATATTGTAACACCTCCACATTACCGGTGGCAAAATATTTGTGCAATAAATGCATGATAATCTCATCATATGATGCAAAAGGGTTAATTTGTGCGAAGGAAATAGAAATATGAATGAACTTACCTGAATGAACGAGGTATGTCACATGAACTGTATATGACCTTAAATTATTAATTGCATGATCAAGCCACAAATGTTATGCATAATTAAGGAAAACTGAATTTATTTGTATCAAGTTGATATTTAGACATAACACATTTATTTACTAAGTGATATTTACATTTAAGTATACAGTATTAAATTACAAAAAAGAGAAGTTTTGTCTTAATTTTTTACACTGTGGAGATTCTTTACAACATGTATATTTTAATACTGATAATGGATACATCAAGTCGTTTATTTATCTTTAAAGAGTACTTTCTAATGCACTCAAATAAAGAAGACATCTTTATTTGGTTGGCTATCTCAGTTGCTATTCAAAAAGTTTCAGAATTTTTTTCAAAATTCATGTAACGTTTTGTCCAATTATATTATATTATAGTCTAACAATGTTAATGAAATTAATAAAGAACTGAGATTAAGCATTAATAAGAAAGAAACTGAAACTTGATTAAAATACCCAATGCCCATCGAGGTATGAGACCATCACCAAGAAATTTCTTGGCAGAGGATGCATTTTACTCTCAAACTCAAATCTTCAAAAGATTAAAACGGTTTCAGTAAGTTCTCTCAAGGGATACATCATACATAGTATTCTAAAAAGTGCATAAATTATTGGGAGGTAATTGAAATATTTTGTGGGCCTCTATAAATAAGGGAAGACAAACTTGCGTAAACACTATCTAAAGAAGACTGATTGATTGTTAGTTGTGACAGGGTGTATGGAAACATTGGCCATAAAACTAAGATATGGTACTTTAGCATTGTAATAAATGGATTGATGGGAAGCCTTCTTTATACAAATTATTTTAGTCATTTCTAATAGAATTAGTCTTCATAAAACGAATATGCGGTACTGAAGCAGTGTAATAAATGGATAACGGATAAATGGATATAGCCATATTGCCATTTTAAAAGATAGAGAGGTTGATAAAAGAATAGTTATTGTATAGTGCACACCTTGTATGATCATAAATCATATCATCTAGTGTAAACATGTCTCAATTTGTTTTGGTCTAGATTTGTTTTGGTCTGGCATTTGTGATCTAGGTAGTTTCAGATAATTTGATGATTTTTTTTCTCAAGTCACTTTGCATTTTTGTTGAAGTCAAGGTCAACTACAAATCATGATAGATTTCATCACTGGAGTATAATCCCAAAACATCAAAAGTCAATTGTCCAAGAACTTGTCAAGTCCACATTCAACGCTGATTATCTTGAAAAACCTCCATGCCCATGAAATACTCTGAAAATTTGTGAGTGAAAATACTATGACCTTCACAAAAATATTTATTCATCTTTCAATAGAAAGGAGTTTCAACAGAAATTAATTTGGATGGATAATATGAAGGAATGGCTGGGAGCCGATATGAAAGATGTTGGGCGATTAGCGATGGATCCTAACCTTATGGTGGTTTGTAATCCAAGGGCAGATGAGCGAATGATATTGTGATTTCAACTCATTTGTGGTTACGAAGAGTCATACATGCATCAAAAGGGGGGTGATAATGACTGCTTTCATATACTTATATATGTAGTCGAACTTGGTAATAAATCTTTCATGACAAAGCAAACATAGTATAAGATGATTTCATTCAAATAAAAAAATGGCTAGTATCAGGTGAGTCATAAACAAGCAACTTCTCCTTATATTGAGCAAAAGTACAGAATAAAAAGTCATGACAGAACTGACAGTTTGTTATTTTACAATAACAAGAGTTTGCAACAAACATGTATCATGCCTACTGTTTAAATGTTGCTTTGGATTAGATTGATACATTTTATATCTATATACAGCCCTAGTTACTAGCCATATAAAACCTGGTGTCAGTTTGTCTTCTTCTTCTTCATACATTTGTATGTTCATTATTTGTTGCTATGTGAGACAAGCTTTGGCAAGTCTCCTTGTTATTTGTTTCTGTAGTCTTATTTTTCCAGGTTAACCTCTTCATTGCTTTGAGCTTGTTCTCCCAGATGGACCTGCATCTAATATTATTTTTAACTTGGACATTGGATACAAGCCTACAATTATGTGAATGCCATGGGCATTTAGGAATACAAAATGTGTTTGAAGTTGAAGTGTGTTTGAAGCAAAGTTGTCTTCAAGTATTCTATGGTCAAACGTGCAAACATGTGAAGGTTAACCCGTTCCCTTTGAGTTTCTAAAATCACCATAGACTTTGTACACAACCCATCCGGTTCCCGTAGTCAAGGGGTTTACAGAAAATGAGTTAAGAGAAGTTTGCAGACCAACTGATACTCATTATCAGAGTCCACTAAAAATCAATGACATTTCTTAATTAGCAGATCATGTTGTCTAGGGGAACTGCCATTAATGACTTTGGACCTAGGGATAAAAGAAATGTCCAGTATGCAGGGACATAGTTGCCTGTAGTCCATGGTCATACAGTATGCAGGAGATGAGAAAGAAATGTTTTGGAGGATGGCAAGCAACTCTTCTTACTGGGTCCCCTTACCATCAGTGACAAGTTCCTTTCCCCAGATAAAGTTGCCCAGGGCTAGTAAGCGATGCCTTTGAGATTAACGGTGCTCAAAGAATGTTCAGTATGCAAAGACAATGTTGGTATGATGGTGGAACACAGAGGCAGGAAGTTGAAAGATGTGTAGTGAAAGAAAATGTTTGTGGAACCGAAGTGTGTCAGGTAATTTGTGGGTAAATTGTTGTAATTAGCAGGCTCTCCTAACGTTCAATGACAGATCATAGTCTCTAGGTAATCACCCTGGAGAATATTGCCAATTCTTTGGGGAACAAGGGATCAAAGAAATGTCAAGTCTCCTAGACGCAAATGTAAGACAATCCAGCTGGCCCAGTCTAGCATTGACCTCATAATGGGAGACCTAGTCTACAAAAAAGAATCCCAGACTGACCAAAGGAGAGATGACCTGGACGACGCCAGGTGAGAACTATGAATGCATGGGGTCAGTGGTAAGACAATTCAGCTTGCCCAGTCCAATATTGTCCTTATAAAGACAGATCTAGTCTACAAAATAGTCCTTGTTTAACCATGAAGTATGGTCCATGGTCTGACCAAAGGAGGGTTAAGATGAACTGCAAACACCAGGTGATGCTTCTAAGAATGCCTGGGATCAGTGGTAGGCAATCCAGCTGGCCCAGTCAAATGTTGACATTAGAAAGTGAGACCTAGTCTACAGAAAGAACCCCCATTTGACCAAAAGAAAAGAGTAGAGAAGATATGTCCTCCAGTACCTGCCAATCCCAGGTGATGCTTCTATAGATGAATGTCTGGGTAAACAGAAGTTGCAGCTGTTTCAATGCAATGTTGACCTGAATAGTCTGACCATGGAAGTAGGGGAAGAATGCTTCAGAGGAAGTACAAGCCTGGTTAGTGTGCCCTCCTTTTGCTTATAGGTGGTAGCGAGAATCAAAATGTCAGATTTAAAATTGATAATCTAGATCTACCTCAAAGTGAACACCATCATCATCATCATGAGTGTGAAAGTAGGGTCTGTAATTGAAGCCTAGGTGGTTGGTCCCTGGACTATTATTGTCCTCAGTAAGGTGAAGGTAATCAGGGGGATCCCCTGACAGGGTTATTATTTACTTGACCTGGGGTGCTGAAAGTGAGAATGTGCCAAGAAGTGAAAACAGTAGTCTTGAGTAGACATACCAGGAATTGATGGCCAACTTCTTATGTATTGAGTATCTAGTAATAGAAGAAATCATGCTATATTTTGTAAATTTAAGATAATTCTATTGTACCATTATGCAAGATCTTACATTTTCAAGGCTTTGGCGTGCAATCATTCCTTTTAATTTCATGAATTGATTTTGAATTGTGTACTTTGAAAGATACATTTTCAGTGTCTATGCATGCAAATTGGTGCATGAATCAAAGTGATACTGTCAGAGGTTGTTCTAGACCGAAACAGACAATATTATTTTAAAATTAGGGCTATGCCTCATATTAAAGGAGCCCATCAAACACTGAAAATTAGTCATCTGTTATAACTGCCTATTAACCAATTGAAGATGATTTTATTTTGGTATTTTCAGGACCAGTCTTGAATGTGTTAAAATGACCTCAGTCTGATATTCCTTTACTTAGTTCTCAATAGTTTAATAGGTGCCTAAATACCCATCAAGTCTAGGCAAACACAATATTACAGATTTATTGCCATTATTTGATTAATCTCAGACCATTTGTCTTTACAATTCCTTTGCAAGATCAGCTGGAAATATGCTCTCTAAGTAAACATCCCTAGACCTAGCTGTTCACAGTGGTCCTTGGAATGCCATTCAAGAGGGGCCATGATAATCTGATTACAGAATTAATTGCTCGCTGTCTCCTTCTGTAAATTAGTCTGTTACCAAGGACTAGGACCCTTCATCTAGCCGTGAAGAGAAGTAACACACTCATTCTCTCATCACAGTAACCTTGTGCACATCAAGACGATGTCATTTCTTAGGCCCGCATTCTTTTCAGAGGGGTTCATAGAGGTTATTTTAGTCCATGGATTAGTTTTAACCCGTTCCCTACTAGATTAAATAGCAATCTCCATAGAGTTATTACATGGCCCACCAGGTTCCTATAGGAAATGGGTTAACACATAATAGAGTTTTTTTTTTTAAATCAATATTTGCTGGGTTATGATTTCAAAATACATTTCTTTCCATCAAGTCATTTCTTTTAAAAAGATTATGTGAATTTTGTATATGACTATACATTGCAAAATCAGATTCAAGTTTAAAACCGTACTAAAACCAGACCCAATTCGGGGTAATTACAGGCTTGTGTGTTTAATTTCAGTTTCTTCCTATAAAAACGAGTAGACAGATTAAATAAACTTGTAAACAGATGATATTTACACATTGAGATAACTAATGAGGTACTGGCTAGCAGAAATTAGGGTTAAGTGGTCTGTAAGCAGGCCTCATAGTTAGACCAAGTAATTTTACACTTCAATCAATATTTCAATAGCTTATCTCAATCCACGGAAGTGGCATGTATCATGTCACTATGAACAAATAAAGATACTTGAGCACCACCAATTTAATTTTGAAGAAAGGCATCAGATATCGGCTGACAAGTGCTAATACTGAACTTAGAGATGGGGGTTTGTATGTTTTACACAACATTTCCTGGCAAATATTTCCTTTTCTGTTCTGATTTGGACAAAAACTGGCCTGACATGCTACAAATTTGAGTTAATATTTGAAGAAAAATATTAGTATAACCTGCCATAGATTGATATGAAATTGAAACCTTGACCTGGCGTCCATGTTGATATGAATGATAAAAGAATAGAAGAATGATTATTTTGTCTGGTGAGATTGAGAAGGGTGTTGGGTCAATTTTTGGCTTAATTGAGTTCTGCATGTTATCTTGTAGGTCAAAGCCTTATAGTTCTAGTATGCAATGCCAAATTTTCAGTGAATTATTTATTTCATAACATTATTCTCAATTTTAAAAAACATTATAACATGATTTGGTTCAACAGGTCCTGTTCCATCTCCTAAAACCAACCAACAACTTTAGGGAAAACATTTCCCTTCCCATTAACTACTTATCTCTTGGAATACTAATGCCTTTTTCACATACAGATTAAGAATGTTAACCCCTTGACTGCGGGAACTGGGTGGGTTGTGTACAAAGTCTATGGGGCTTTTCAGAAATTCAAAGGGAACAGGTTAAAAGACCCTTTTGGAAGCCTTTGTTTTATAACAATGTTTTCCATTTTAAACAACAGAACAAGATGCAGTTCAGTTGTACAGTCTAACCTCCTAAAGCCAACCACAACTGGAGGCAAATATGCCCATCCCAGTAGCAACTTATCTCTCAGAATTATTAATGCTTATTTCGCATAATACATAAACATTAAGACCGATTGGGATCCCTTCCTGTTTTATGACAATATTTCCCACTTTTAACACCAAAGAATGATGTGGTTCAGAGAGCTAAGGTTCAATCCCCTAAAGCTAACCAACATCTGAAGGCAAATATTACCAACCCAGTAGCACTATCAACTTATCTCCAGAAATGCAAATACTCTTTCATATCCAGGTGAACAATTTAGTCCAGAATGTCATCAGATGGTTAAGTTTAACCCACTGCTGTGAATTCAGACCAATATCATCAATCTAGATAGGAATTGAACAGGCATTGGCTTATTTCCGATGCCATGGTAACCAAACGCTCCAAACATCTCATTAAAGATCAATCATTCTCATAGCGAGGCCAATATATTTTAAATCCTCATCAAATTTTGTATAGATTTTTATAGACAGTGCTATAAGTTTCATTTAACCCCTTGGCTACAGGAACCGGATGGGTTGTGTACAAAGTCTATGGGAATTTCAGAAACTCGTAGGGAACGGGTTAACACACTTTAATCCATTGAAGATAATACTATGTTGGCATAACATGCATTCTCTATTGAACTGAACCTGAATATGATAACAGCCCAGGGTGGTGTTGCATAAAGATTTGTGATCAATTGATCAATCGCAAGTCAGAAAATATGTGCATTATTCTGCAATCAGATTAGTGCATTTGGGCACATTTTCAGACAACTATTTTCGACATTTGGATGTTTCAAGTTTATTTCCACATCCAATGCTGCCACATCTAAATAAAAAACAGTGTAAAATATACAATAAAAATATACACATTTGAGAAAAACATCAATAAGAAGAAGAGGAAGCAGTTTACAAAATTCAAAATGTGGGGGGAAAAACAAAGGCTATTAGATCCATTATACCTATCAAAGATGTGAAAGGGGATATTGGAATAGTTGGTTGAGATAATATTTGTCCAGTAATCAAAATGTTCCAGTGTTTGACCTGGGTTGGTTGGAGCAGATAACAGGTTGAATCTACTCCTAAAAATGGGGCAATTTTGTTGAGAGAAGAAACATGCCAAACATATATGGCTTGGGGCACTTTGCTACTTATAATGTATTTTCTGAGAGGACTGTCTTGATTAGCCTATTTGAGACAATGTGATTATAAATGAAACACACAGTTTTTACCCTACATCCAGATCTCAGACTTGAACTATTTCATTTTGTGTCCTGTAGGTTTAGTAAAAATGGAGGCTTTTCAAATGAAGACAAACATTCAAAAGTTGGTTGAATGTTTGCCGTAGCCTATTTAGGCAAGTGGAGTTTAGCATTAATGAAATTCTGGTGGCCCGAATCAAATTTTTGGTGGGCCCTGGGCCAGCAGGACAGTACTAATTTTAAGCACTGAATGATGCATTCGAATGATACAGAAAATATCTAAAGAGTCCGATTCATGCTTTAGGTAGAAAGGTGAAACAGCAAGGCAAACCAGAAACCCTTACTGAAAGTTCCAATTCATTTTGGTTGCTGGGCAATTCCACCATAACGGAATTACATTCAGAGACCTATTTTGCTCATTATTTTATTCTCTGCGCAATATTCTCATGACTTAAGTAAATGTTGATACTTAAATAAGTTGCACGGGCAGCCAGGCTACAAAATGATAGGGAAACGATTTTATATCTTCCATGTGTTGTTGCACACTAGACCAATATGTGTGACCGTAACGGAATTACTGGAGAATGGAGTTTTTTTTTTGCTACAAGTTTGCGTTAAGTTTCTCTGAAATATAAGACACTTTGAAACTGATTTTATGTATTTTTTCTATCTTGATAATGTCAACTTCACTTTGGAACAATTAGGTGCATAATCAACACAATGATAAGTTCACAAATTCACTTTTTTGAAAAAAGAGCACTGTAACGGAATTACACAAAATTGTAACGGAATTACATCTCTGACAGTTACAAGGTAAACTCAATTATTTTGCACTCAACTTTTCTTACATACTAATGCAAACATCAATGCTATCTAGCACTTGAATATAAACCATAATTTGATACATCTGTAAAGCAATATTTAAACTTGTCATGTGTTAAATGAATGAAAATATGGCCAAAATACAATTAAGAGTGAAATTTGAAAAAACTATTGCTAAAATCCAGCTTTATTTCGGTTTATTTTCAGCTTCATATTAGGAGGCAAGGAATTAAAAAGGATTGCATCAATTAAATTAAAGAAAAATCCTAGAAACTATGTCCACTAAAGTGTGTAACGGAATTACACACCTTAAGCAGTGAAATCAACTTTTCCACAAATCGGTACTTGAACAACAAAGAATTCACATTTTAGCTTCAATACTTTTCAAAAATCAATAATGTGACAATAATAACCATATTTGAAGAAAAAAATAGCAACATTTTATAATTTTTCCTTTACTTCAAGAAAAATGGTTAAATTGTGAAAAAACCCAAAGTAAAAAAAAAAAAAAAAGTACCTACATTATGTGACATGCTAAAGAACTGCACATCATCAATATCAAGAAACATTTAAACAATTTAAAATCACAAACAGGTCAAATCATTCCACTTTCAATGCTATAAAGCCTCGTAAACTTCCTAAATATTGAAAATCAAGGTGTGAATGGAAATGCATTGTGAATGGGCAATTCCACTGTTACAGAATGACAAATAAGTGATTTTTAGCTCTGTTTTCTTAATCATATTTAAAATTCCTTTCACTTCCACAGTTTTTACAACTTTAATAACTGGCAGGGGTACTAGAGGTACAAATCTATAACACTGTAGCGTCAGGAGACCAAAATACAATCATAACGGAAAGTGGTCTTTTATTCAACACTAATTTTGTAATGATTTTCTGCAAAAGCTACCTCAAAAAATTCTGCATTGGTAATAAAAACTTATCATGTAAGTTACAAACTTGAATTTGGTACATCTTTTTTCCAGAAATGATCTGTTTTAACCTCTGAAATTACCTTATTAAGACAAATGAATGTCACTGTAACGGAATTACGCCTGTAAAATCCACCCATGAATCCACCCATAAAAATGCAATTTCTTGGTTACATTTTTCTGCTTATAGTCTATAGTAAAGATTTTGTATGCATTGTTAAACAATAATTGTTAAACTCTTACATAAGGACCAGAACAAATCCTGAATTTATGTGTGTGCGTAACGGAATTACAAAAAAATCGAGATTTGTTGTATAAACTCTTGTTATATTCTGAAATTATTCTTTTGAAAATTCATCCTTAAAGTGATCTTAATTTACTCTCAAATTAATTTGGAATGCGTTTTCATTCATTCCATGAAATACATGATATCGGATATAAACATGTATGATCCAAATACAAAAAGTTGGCATATCAAATATAAATATCGAATTACAAAAAATGAAAGACACCTTTAGGAATTCCCATTTGAAAATGCAAATACTTTGTACATCTTCTTTGATCTGCATACAGAAGCACACTGAACACTCAATGAATTCTGACTTTATGATAATGAATAAAACATATCTTAGCCTGTATTATGTATATAGTTTTGAATATCTTGAAGCCTATTCTGTATTTAGGTTTGATTTTATATGCTTCAGTTTAATACAAATTTACATAATTAATGGTGAGTTATGAACCCTTAACTGATCAATGATAATCAAATCTACATGTATACAAAATTATTAATATTAAATCTCCTTGAAAGTTGAAGGTATGATTTATATCTTATAATGCATCAATGTAAATTAATGTGAGAAAATAAATGTAGAACCAGTGTGATACTAATTACTGGATATTTTTTAATTTGTGTTATTGTTTTCGTTTTTCCCTTTCTAAAGTACAAACATGAATCTGCTGCATCTTCATAATTTCAGTCAAGTGGGTCTTGCTAGAAACTTATTTAATGATAGAAGTATCATAGAACATTATCATCTCTATTATGTTCATGGAGAGAGAAATTATCTATCGTGTATCAATTTAGTTAAATCACCATTGATGCAATATGAAGCATGTGAGGCAATGAGTCACATAAAGTAACATTGTACAGTATAATGACTTATTGTCTACGTACATGGCTACAGTTATGCTACATGCTATTTAAAGGGTATTTCTACATTCAGAACAAGAAAGAAAACAAATTTCAGCAATATCATTCAATACCTTACAAACCATGTGTGTGTAATTCCGTTACGTAACGGAATTACTAATACTGTTACGCCATTTTTGGAAAAAGTAGTGACATTATTTCAGAAAATTATGTTGGAAGTTCTTAGGACTATGGTGAAGGAAGAGAATTCACAATGACATGACCAAAGAACAAGTAATCAGATATTGATAAAAACTTAAAACGTTTTATCGTAACGGAATTACGATCAAATGTGCATAGATTTTTAAAAATTCTCAAAAAAATATGCAATGAAGTTACTGCCCATGCTTTACAATTTGTGATTGTTACAATATCATATGGAAAATATGAGAAAATGAGCAGAAACAGTCATTGAATTAAAAGATTCACTTTATTTTCATAAAAATGAAGCTGATTTATGAAATAAGGTCATAAATTTCTGTTCAATTCAAGCAGAAATATTTGAAAAACCAATAGAGCTATATACAAACGGTTTTCAGTTTCCTAAAATTCAAGTTTTCCTTTATTGATAACAGTTTGATTTAGGGAAGATTGCTCAACTTTAAGATGTGGTGTTTTTGCCCTCTCTCATACGGAATTGCCCTGCTACGGACAAAGTTACTAACCCCCTTTAACAAAATATAGTAGAAATCTTCAGAAAATTGATTTCAAACATCTGTTCAAACTTCATCTTATAAGGACTTCTTGCCAATAATGAATATTTTCCACATCGGTGCCAATGCATCTGGCTCCCATCCGTCTTATTGTGTGACTTTGCCTCGGTTCAGGAAGAAATACTCAACAACTTTTACTCGCTTTTTAGATAAAAAACAAACCTGGTTCCTATTCACCTTGCTTCTTGACTTTACCTTGGTTCAGAAAGAAATATTCAACAAGTCTTAATTTCATTTTTGTTAAATGTTATAGGCATAAAAAGTAGTTCATATTCAACTTGCTTTGTGACCTTGCCTTGATCATTAAAAAAGAAAAGATTACAGATAGTTGTCAAATTCATTTTTAACATCCATTAAAAATAAACTTGAGTTGCTTTTGTAATAAATTATGAGATGTCCCAGGAACGATGTGTATTTGGTGGTACATAAATTCTAGCTAATATACGAGGGCAAACAGCAACTGAATCTAAATTTGTTTCAATTTTTATGGCAACAAATCTGGAAGTCGAAGGAATTGTTAACACCCAGGGTCAACAAAGCCTGGAGTTGATTTCATAATAAATCATTAGATGACCAAGTGTTGACAAACATCATAAATTTGATGGTAGATAAATTCTAAGCTGAACACAAGGGCAAACATGTGTTTGATGATAAATTTCAATTGTTTTGGGAAAATTTTCATCGGTGAAATTCCAAAACAAATTGTGTTGTAAAACAAAAATAGAAGAAAAAGCTTAAAGTAAGACAAAGTTGAAAAGAAACACCTTGGATTGTTTTAAATATTGATAATAGTTGAGATGAACAACTGTTGGCAACTGGTGAAAATTGTGGCTTATAAATTGTATACAATGACGTGACACTGGTCAACTTCATTTTTTAAAAGATGTTCACACAATTGTATGTGTTTGTGTAAGTGGGAATTATTTTACATCCAGTCTAGACTAGATTTATGCCAACTTCTTTTGGGAAACCATTTCTCAAGTAAATACAGTCATTTGAAATCCAATATGCTGAGTTGGTTTCCTTTTTATGTCTTTTGTTGTTGGTATGTTTGTCGTCCCCCCCCCCCCCCCCCCCCCCCCCCCCCGTCCCCCCCTTCTCTCTAGATATGCCAATCCATTTCTACCAGTAAACACATTTAATATAAAAACATGTAAACCTCTTGATAGTCAGTATGTAGTCTCCTTTCCTCTTGATTTATACTTGTTAACTTATTTGAAATATTGTGAACCACTCTAAATACCCCTGTCTGTGCCTTTTGTTGTGGGTATATACCCCTCACCATTCTATCTTGATCAGCAATGTGATTTCTATAAATGTTTTCAAAATTGAAACCAACATACACATTTGAAATCCGACATGGTGCTTCCTTTTAGTAATGTTTTCTACCAGGATCTTTCATTTCTCTCTCTCTATTTCTCTTGATAAATGTCATAAACATTTCTACCAGTAAACATGTTTAAGATAAACCGGTGCTTAGTTTCTTTTATGTGTTTGTTGGTATGTTTGTCTCTGTCAATTTTTGCTGAACTATTTCTACCAGTAAACACATTTCAAATCAAACATGGTGCCCGGTTTCCTTCAATGCCAAGTGTTGAACTTCTGGTCCTTAATGGTCACCTAGTGAGGTCAAAAGGAAGTCCGCCTAGACTTAAAGGTTTATGGTCCCTTGATCTGCACCCATTTGGTCTACTACTTGATTTGATGTGTAGTTGTTTTGGAAATAAATCAACAAATGATGCTTGAAACTTCCATTTCCCCAACTTCAAACTTTACTCTCAACCTTTAACCTAACCCTAATCCCAAATCCAAACCATAATTCAAAATTCTAACCCTAATCCTAACCCCAATTCCAACCATTTTCCTTAATCTTAATCCCAACCTCTAGCCCTGCTCCTAATCCTAATCATCTGATTTATCTAGTAGATGGAATAAAAGTAGACAAAATGGGTGTAGACCAAGTGGCAAGATATAGACGGATATCCTAAGTTCAAGGCAAGCCAGGCACCTTGCTGAATTATTTGTGTAATCCGACAGGACCCTCTTTGATTACTATTTACCAAAAAGACATGTTTTTTCTTCTTTTATTCCCTCCTTATTTGTTGTTGGCCCCCTCCATATTGCTGTCAGATTACATGTTGTAAACATATGAATAAGGCTTTTTAAAATTTTTTTTTTTTAGTAAGGTAGGCATTTTGGTTATTAATGTCTTCAGGTCTGGTCCCTAAAATATTCGCACTGGGATCTATGGGGAATGCATGTTATAGAAAAAATGATCGTCTTGAATGGGTTAATATAATGTCATTCTTTAATGGTTTTTGATACCCAGTTTAACTTTTTACTCTTTTTTTTTTTGGCCATCTTTTATTTTCTCTTTTTACTTTGGCCCCATATTGCTGTCCGTTTACATTTTGTAGGCATTTTGTATATTTAGAATATATGAATAGGGCTGCCATATTTTTAGTAGTGTAAGCGGTTTGGATATTAATATGACTGTCAATTTTACACATGTGTAAAGTCCCTTGACCTTGCAAACCATCCCTTTTTAATAGATTTGAATACCAAATATCAGTAGTAGTTCCATTTTTGTGACAAGTGGATAGGATGTAGGTCACATTTACTCCCAGAAGGGTATCAGAAAATATTATGCAAGTGTAATTGAAACAAATACTATAAATGCCCGTCTCTGCAAGTTTTAGAAGCTGGCAGTGAAGCCTCTATCATTTAGTTACTACAGTGTTAATGCTCTATAAATAAAATACAAATTAAGAACACAAAATCACAAAAATAGACTCAATTCTCATTGAGGAATAATGCAATCAAAAATGTATAGCGTTTTTTTTAAAATGTAGATAGTCTAAAAAATACCCCAAAATGAAATTGGATTGTGTTTTTCTGAACAATATAATATTCACTGTAAAATCATTATAACTTGAATCTGCTTGATATAATGGTCTTGGGTCACTGTACTGAATAGCATACAATGAAGTAAACTTTTCACTGATAAAAATGAATTGAGGTGTCGAGGTGATCATGGTTTAAAATGCAATTCTATTTACAACAATGTCATATCATCACCGTAATGAAACCCTTTGTTGATAAAAATGAGGTCATAAGATCATTGTACTGTGTGTTTTCCAACTATAAAGTTCACTACCCACATAGAACATGTGAACACCCTTCATAAAGCATAGAAAGTATTGGTCGTTGCAAGGTGGATACAAGGTGGATTCAATTGTATAAAGTTCAAGTTAAGGTTTTGAGTGTAATACTCTTAAATCCCACTGTATCACAATAAAATGATTGTCAGCTATAAAACACACACAATTTGACCACAGTGCATATAATGTTCTTATGGAGAGAAATGATATGTTTACATGAATTTGAAGTTCATGTTTAAACTGAAATCAATGCCTTCTGTGCCATTTTAAAGGCAATTTCTTGTGAAATTAGAAATAAATATGTATAATTGTGACCTACAAAAACGGACCATTGATGTAAGATAGCATTTTGGCATCAATCATTCCCATATTTTGACCACAGGTCATGTAAGGAACATGAAGAAAAATATTCAGAGAAATTATCTCTTCCTCTCCTTCCAATAATCTGGATGTAAACTCCCAAAAATGACCATATCATGTTGGCATCAATATTTTCCATTATTTGATTTTGGCATATTATTTAGGATCCCTTGAAATCAGCTCCTGCTGAAAGGGCCATCTCACCCATTTGATAAATAAATAGACATGTTGATGTAATGTAGGCATTTTCAAGCATAAAGTGTCACCCCCCCCCCCCCCCCCTATCATAAAATGTCCCCATATGCCTCATTACATATGTTTTGTATATAGTTGCTCAGAGCGTGGTAGGTCTATGCTCAGAGTGAGTCAGGAAATGCTATTTCCCCGATATTGTTCATTTCGTGTCTATGACCTGTGTTTTTATTTGTTCTGTGGAAATGTGACAAATAGTTCAACAGTTTAAAATGAATTCATACAAATCATGAGTTTTTTAAATTTCATAATCAATAATTACATAAATGTTATATTATTTATGATTGAATATCTATACAAATCTCATTGCATTGAATTAATAACACCTATGAATAATCTTTCCTAAGTATCCCAAACGTTTATTCTGGAAGTTTGTAAACAGTGTTTTTTGTGTCCTTTGTTTTATATCAGTCTTGTATATTTCCTGCATTTATCATGCAAATTGCCTTCCCTCATACTGTATGTCTTGTGCAAATTTGGTTCTCAGTGACCAATATCCTTCCTTTCTAGAACACTTACGATGCAATAAATCATGACAAAAATATCACAAATGTTTGCTAATTACCTAGGGTTGGACCATTTGTTAATGCCAATTTAACTCCTTGAGTGCCAAGCTCGCATTTTTGTGAGTTACAATACACACACATGCCATAGAGCATTAAAATCCCTGGCACGTTAAGAGTTAAATGACTGTACTCACTTTTTAAAATGTGCGGTATTTTACCTCCTATGACATACCAGTCCTGTCAGATCTGAGTTTGTCCTGAGGATTCAATGGACTTCAGGACAGAGCAGTGAGCATCCTAAAATGGCAAAATGATGTCCTCTTCTCAAGTGAAATATAACTAGTGAATGTTTTCTAAATCAAATTGATAAACATTAATACTGAGTTGTGCTTGTCTTTGTCAACAGGTATGGAACCTGTCTAGGACCGCATAGGACATACCGATCCTGTCAGATCCAGGACTGTCCAGAGGATGCCCTGGACTTCAGGACAGAGCAGTGCGCATCCTACAACGAAGTCCTCTACGAGGGAAGGCTCTTCAAATGGGTTCCATATGAAGGGGGTGAGTACTGGTCTTGAATAAGTTAACCCATTCCCAACGAGTTTATGAAATCCCCATAGACTTTGTACACAACCCACTCGGTTCCCGTGGTCAAGGGGTTAATGTCACCGCCCAAGAGATTCAGCCTGGTGTTTGAACCCTAGCTGGTTTCGGTTGAGAGCAGACCACTGACCACTAGACCAGAACATTATATAACACTGCTATACCTGTTTTGATTCGTGCATGATTGCCCTGAAATGTGATAATCATTCCCTGAGGTAACCTGGAATGTGTTGCTCTATTGTTAGTGGTGGAATTATGGAGGCAATTATGATAATTTAACCGGATTAAGTAGGTAAATTACCAATTTTAATCCCGCCCTCCTCCGGTGTGGAATGTTTATTAGAGAGGACATAAAATAAATTAAGGTATCAAAGAGTAAAAAAACATTGAGTGTATGCATCCAGCAAATTGTGAATTACAGTTTACCTCTTCAACTTATAGGCAAAGCTTCAACTTAGGCAAATGTTAAACTTGTGTGGATAAGAAACAATAGCGTGCAAAAGAAAAGAAACCTTCATTTATGTGAGTTTGACATCTATTGTCAATATTGATTGTTAATTTGATTTGATAAATTTTGTCAGATTAGGACTAGTTAATAAAATACCATCAGACACTTATGAAGGGAGGGTAATTCAGGACTTCTTCTTATTAAATGCCATCAGATGCATAAAAGAATAGTATATTATGGTGTATAAGAGAAACCACATAAAGAAAGCTATCCCCTAGCTGGACCTCAAAGCTTACTTTTCTTATTTCATATTTGGAAGCTTATGGCCATGTGTAGACCATATATCTTCCCAAAGACCAAAGGAGGGCTGCTATTTTGACATTTATGATATTTTGTTATCGTTTTAAAACCGAAGAAAAATGTGTATACTACTAGGTGCCCGCCCCTTTGATGACTCTTCCAAAAACTGAAAGTCCTCAAAAACAGACTTCTGTTACAGAACGTAAATGATGTAATAAATATATCCTCTTTAAAAGTGCATTATTGAACTTTAAATGCTTTTGAATGATGATTGTTTTGTTTTTAGCTGAAAATTGAATCCTTCAAAGTTGAATGACAGTATACTGTGTTGAGAAGCCAAGGGCTTGAACCTATAAATACACCTACAAATTCCCACAATGTAAATTGTAAATGAGATATAAGTTTATATCTGTTTGATATCTGAAAACCAAACCAAAACCAGCCTATATTAGATAAAAAGGTGTCCGACAGTAATGAGAATTGTTTCCTGATTGTCCTTTCACATCCTTTTAATAGATGTTAATTTAATTTTAAAGTTTAGCGCTGTGTCATTATTCTAGTCAGACCAATGTTGCGTAGATGATGAACCTATTTAGAGCTGCATTTATTATTGATTTATTAAATGTGTAGTGTAAATCTATTTGGAAATACAGTAAAAACCTTTCTGTAAAGGTCAATAAATTAAAAAGAAATATGGTCTGTATTGAACAGGGAATCTCTATGGGCAGGTTAATTTGTGTGCATGGACAGACAGGTAGTCTCTTCATCCAGTGGATGGCTTAAAAGATTTACTTACTAGGAATAAGTATGAAATAATTACAAATTGTCTGTTTCCACCAAAAATTGTTTTGTCGCCAAACATTTAATCTAATCAATATTGTATGCCCTTGAAAATAAAATGAAATTCCTGTACACATTTAAGTAGATTGGGGTCAAGGTAAAATTGTAGTAATTGAGGGAAAATTTCACCAATATCAAAACATTTATATTCATTAATTGCATTCCTGGTGAAATCATGAACACAGGGTTAGATGTTTTAAATGACATTTTTCCTATGAACTATATTTCGATTAAGAAAAATAAACAAGCTCAACTTGATTCCATAATTTGTCAATTTTTAATAACCCATTGCCAAATTGATCGCAAAATTTCTTTTAACCCATTAAATTGGCATTTCTATAGACCTGATACAGGACACATCAGGCACCTGTAGGCTATGGGTTAATTGATATAGCACAGTGAATGAATAGATAAAAGTGCAGATAACCCTGTATAAAGGCTGGTTTTGAATATACATTAAAAAGTTATATTTCTTTTCTAATTTAAACTTGACATTTAGAATCAACGTTGATTGAAATTTAATTTATAGATGTGACCTTGTCTTGAGTGCAGATTACCGTTGTAATTTTGATAGAAAACAATGGCAGAAAGGATACAGTGCGGATGAAAGATAGGAACAGTTCATGATGAAAATAGGCATTGATGCACTTTGATTGAACTTGTACCTTTTTAGCCACTGGATGATGATCGAGAGTCCGAATTGTTTTTGGAATGTAATCAAAATTAACCTTTCCTGCTAGATTATGTGAATTATCCTCTAAAGTTATTGCATAGTACATCAAGGCCCATGGTCATGGAACTTTGCTAGCTTTATACTGTAGTTTCATGAGTCTAGTTTGTATGATAGTGAAAGTTTTTTTTAGTTAATTGCCCACAAGGATGCAAGGTCTAACTTGATATGTAACAAAGGCTATCCCACATAACTATATAGTTGAAGAGCTGCTCGTTAATTACTAGGGTTAACTTGATGTAATTAACAAAAGTTATCCCACGCAAGTGGACTAAGAAGACTTCTTTTTGCTCCCATATTCCTATCATTCGATAGGAGTGTTTCATGAGTATGACATGGGCCCTGATTCCCACACACAATGTGAGAAGGTCAAAAGCACTTTGCATTATTCAGCCTTTTCTCTGTCATTATTGTGTCATCGATTCCTAGCTCAATGTAATTTACAGGAAATGGATGGTCAAGTTTGTGTGGTCCAAGGGAATGGGGTTATTGTCCATACTAATTATGGCAATAACCATCAGTTTGGTTAAAATTCCCACAAAGCGTATGTTTTGACTCTCTTTAACGTTTGGCTAAAAGTTCACCAACTTCACTGTATTGTGTTGTTTTTGTCTTCATTATTTTGAAACATGAGGAGTTGGAAATATAAACCCTGTTTTAGAAGCACTATCACCAGTACTTCCACCACTACCACCACCACCACCACCACTACCACCATCACCACCACATGCACAACCACCATCACTACCACCACATGCACAACCACCATCACTACCACCACATGCACAACCACCATCACTACCACCACATGCACAACCACCATCACTACCACCATCACTACCACCATCACTACCACCACCACCACCACCACCACCACCACCACCACCACCACCAACACTACCAACACCACTACCACTTCTACCAACAAAAACAATCCACTTCACCACCACCAGCAACAATCCACTCCACCACCACCAGCAACAACATAATTAATACCAATACTACCACTACCACTACCACCACCACCACTATCACCACCACCAACACCACTACCACTACTAACAGCAGCAACATGCGTACTACCAGTCTACCACCACCGCGACCACCATCATCATCATAACAACAACAATATCACCAGTGGGTAGGAATTATGTAGGTCAGATATACACAAGACCAGCAGCTAGTTGGCCAGTGGTCAAGTAAACAGGAGAAAGTGGACAAAGAGATGACCAATATATTACCCTGGAGATTGGTTTATATCAGAGTGTTTTCATGCAAAATTCACGACCAGAGGAAATTGATTTTGATTTTAAAAGTCTCTGGTGGAATGCCAACTATTTGCAAACTCTCTACCCTGAATTGACACAGGAACTGGTGTATTTTGTCAACTTTCTGTCTGTATTTGTCCTTGATTGACCTTTAAAAGAGGAAGAAGTAAACTGTCACGAATTTGACTTCTGTCCCTATTTTTGGCAAGTCATCAAGATTGTACACATGCTTCTCTCTGCAAAGACTCTTTTTAACAGATTGAATTGAAAATATGTCTAAATATTTACCCGAAATTGAGCATAGCTGTAAAGAGGAAAAGTATGGAATACAACCATGTTAGTTTATTGTATTCCTGTGCAAAGATGCAGTGAAATAAAACCGTGCCTATAAACATTTACTAAGTAAAGTTCAATATATCCGAGGGGATAGTATCATGGCATTTGCCCCAGCTCTTTTTTAAAAGATAGACAGCAAAATTGTATATATACTTTAGTCTTTAGCAGATACCCCCTTTTATTTTTAACATATTGAAATGAAAATATGTCTAGATGTTAACACAAATTGAGAATATAACCAAAAGGTTAGTGTGTGTAATACATGTCTATGTTTTGGCAGGTTAACTAAATTGCAAGAAAATATACACCCCTTTTTAATAACAAAAATGTGTATAAATGTTCACTAAATTTGAGTGTAGATCAAGTGGGCTTTGTGCACTCATAATATTTGTCTCTGAGTCTAGCCAAAATGATAGATGAGCTGTGTATATATTGACATATGATGGGAGTTGATATGCCCAAGCAACAAACTGCTGTCATTTGTCAATTTTAGCGACTTAATAATTCAGAAAGTATGCCAAATATGATATAGCAGGAAGCCATTGATAACCCCCACTGTCAATAAACTTTTTTAAAGCATTGAATTGAAGTCTTGTAATTGTATTTGACATGTCAACTTCCTGTTCATAATAGACATTTAGAATATAAAACATGCAATTTAGTATTTAATATTTGTTTTTAGTCTCTTTATTATGTTTAATAGAACTGCAGTGATGACAACATTCAAGAATATTTTTTTATATCAAAATGCAAGTTACTGTGTTAGCTCTGGTGTTCATAAAATGTGCACATTAATTGATTTACAAAACCTTCCCAAACAAAAAATTGAGCTCGTAAGGCTATGATTTAAGTTGTGATTAGGAGTTCGGATTCAATGGTTCAGGATTAAGGACATACACAATGGCTTGATATGTAGTCCTTTTTATAAGAAATAACTATGTGGA
Source organism: Echinarachnius parma (assembly GCA_037951105.1). NCBI lineage: Eukaryota > Metazoa > Echinodermata > Echinoidea > Clypeasteroida > Echinarachniidae > Echinarachnius > Echinarachnius parma. The sequence goes on along the minus strand of JBAMJV010000235.1, from coordinate 385,803 downwards.
AAAATGTGTTTATGAATGTTTATTTCATATATAAGCAACACATTTAATACAATATCAACAGTTACCTCAAACCCAGGACAGGGACTTTTTGCCCAACAAACTTTACCACCTGCAGGGAAGTAATAAATTACAAACATGAAATATGTTTAAAAATGCTTTCATTTGTACTTTTTTGTATCATCTTTGCTCACCAAACCTTTCTGAAATCCGGATTATTTAGTTTTGGCACCAGACAAACCATTATCACCAAGTACAGATAGAATAACACAATTCTATTTTATTATTCACTATCAATGTATGTATGAAAAGAAACCACACCCAAACCACAACTAGCGAAAAAAGAAAGATAATTACAAGCGCCACTAACTCTTTTGCCACAACAAAAACTTTAATGGTCTGGGTTGGAACATATCTTGCCTGATTTTTTAATACAAGGACAAGTGATTAATATGAAGATGTCAATATGTAGAAATAGTGGATGAACAAAAAGTATATACAATACATTTTTTTCAAAGTTAATTCCCTCAAAGAGGCATGCATTGGCTTTGGATTTCTTTTGCCGCCATATCACTATAACTTTTATTTCAAAATAGAAAAATGACCTGAAATATTATTTAATATTAATGAAAATGAGCAAAGAAAATAATGTAGGTCTTCCCCAGGATTCGAACCCAAGATCTCCGGATTGGGATGAACTTACCATCACAGGAGCTTTCTAGCTCAGTCGGTAGAGCAACAGTCTCTAGCAATCGAGAGGTCTCAGGTTCAAATCATTGGGAAGCCCATTTCTTTTCTCATTTTCATCTAAACTATAATTTTATAGGATTTTTTATAACTTTGTAATAATAAATGCTCCTTATTTTGATCAAAATATTTCTTCAAAAGGATAACTCATGGGCTTATGATTTGGAATAAGCTTTTAAAAAGTGCATTAGGAGTTTAACACCATGAATAATAAACTATTTACACCAACCAACTGTGTATGTCCTGGGAAATAATGATAACCCTAAAATATTCACAGTGGAAACAATTTCCTTCAATTTTCCTCCAATCCTATAAAATGAAAACAGATTATCCTCATTTTATTTGCTCTGTCTACTCTATACTTATTATGGAAACATATCCTCCATATTTGTATGTATTTTCTAAATTTTCCTCCAAGCCTACTATAAAGGGAAACAGATTATCCTTATCTTTATTTTATATGTTTACCCCATAAAAGTCACCATGGAAACATGTTATCAGTGTTTTTGTATTAATATTTTTTCCTCAATTTCCCTCCAATCCTACTAAACGGGGAAGCAGATTATCCTCATTTTATTTGCTATGTCCACATCGTCATATTCACCATGGTAACATATCCATAAATGTTGTTATTTTTTTATTTTCCCTCAACCCTCAATAAACGTGGATGCAGATTATCACCTATTTCATAAAAATCCATCCACCCTAAGGGGCCTTGCAAAGTTAAATAAAATCTAAACATCCAAATAAGATTTGGAAGTGGGTTGGTGGGTCCAGGGCCATTTTGGATATTTAGTGTCAACAAACTTTGGATAGGGGGTGGGTTGGGTGGGGTGAGCTCTATCCAAATTTTATTTGGATGTTTGGAATTTTTAAACTTTGCAAGGCCCCTAACTTAACCCCACTAAACAAACCCCCTGAGGTGATAATAATATATGGGGGTTCTTGTACCTCAACCACCCCTGTGGGTCCAGAGAAGGGGTGAGGATTTGCACCCTGGTTTTCTGAGAGCCAACAGTGCTTTCACCTCACTGTGCACTTGTCCATAGATTTGAAAAATTAAAGAGTGGAAATGTATAAGGAGTAATATATCTATTTAGGCAAAATTTTATAATAGCAAAAAATGTGTTTACACAATTGTAGGTGCATGGAGGGTCAAAGAAATATATGTCTGGCTAAAATGGCATGTTCTTTGCATTGACGAGCCGTTTGTTCAATATTTCAAATATTGAGTAGAGTGGAGTTGTTGCTTGCATTAAGTCTGAGATGTGTATATACTGTCTCATATATTAAAGGGGTAGTTTAGTTTTGGTAAGGCTGAACTTTAGTTGCCAAAACCTGCACAGTAACATTATAAACTAATAGTTATAACTCCACCATGCTCGAAAGGTATACAAAATTACAAACGACTAAGTAAAAAGCCTGTTATCATTCAAAAAGAGCCATTAAAACACAAGAGGGCACTTTTTAAAAAGGCATTGGTTTCAACCATTTTCATACAAAATTATACATGTGATGTTTTATTGATATAATGATTAAATAGCGAGATCATCAACAACTAATTAAAAAACGCTTTTGACAATGTTTGAAAAAGTGCAAGCATTTTTTTTTTTTTTCTTAAAATCATCTAATTATTTGGGCCCCAAATAATTATAAGATCAGATATATTTATTGATATTTCAGCCGTTTCTGGGTCGATTTTGACCAAATAAAGTTTATTCTGCCATTAAAATGGCATGTTCTCTCAACCTCTCTACCAAAACTAAACTACCCCTTTAAAACAAAATAAAGTCACTAACCTCATGTTCAAATAATGGGTTATTTTTATCATTATTCAACCTACATTTTGGATGAAAAAGAACAAAAAAAATTAGATTTTTCCGGGACTAGAACCCGAGACCTGCATGCTGATTGCTAGAAAAAAAATCTAGTGCGGTGCTCGTCCCTAAAACACCTTCTTTGTCAATGCTCGTGTGGTCAGAAGCTATTATAAACCTCAGTGACATAAACCCGAAGGATAAGAAATCAACTTGGGGATATATACCAGGGATCACTGAAGAGACTGAAACTTTTTTTTGTATTGTGTAATCAAACATATAGAGAAACTGACCAGAAATATATAATATAAGTTAAAAAGAGCAAAGAAATGGGATTTCTCCAGGATGGGAACCCAAGACATATTCTGTATATATTTTGGACAGACATAAAAGTATCACAGATTTCATGATGCTCTGTAATCAGATCATTTATAGCTGATCAATTGTAAGGTATGAATGAAGGTCACACTATTTGATAAGAAATTGACAAAAATTACACCCTCGATTGCAATTCTGTGTTAAGTACATATTTGCACAAATGTACAAAGTGTAAAGTACTGTACAGCGTTCCTTCAAGTTTGATATGGAATCGTTCCAAGTTTCTTCACACACAGACACAAACAAATACTTAAGCATGTTTTTATTTCAAATCATTCCGCACTAATAGATTCATTCCACCACACTTCTGATTCAGCGGAGCATGATTCCTTCAACTAAATTTTTTGTTATTTTAACCCATTTTTTGCTTCATCACGTAAATTCCATAGAAATAACACATGACTGGTTAGGTTCTTGTGGACAATTGGTTAAACAAGTGAAAAAGCATTTATCTGCATGTAGATTTAGCATTCATATTGTTATTGAAATTTGCACCTATTGTGCTGTCACCCATCTCTCAAAAAACACATAATTTACTTATTATTCAGTTTGACAGGAAGCACTGCTTTACAATTAAAGAATGTCTTTGGGGTCTTTTCATGATACTCGTTACTTTGCAACTTATCAATGGGTGCAAATAAGGACATTGTCTAGAGCTAACAATTAATAGACAAATCATGATTGATTGCTGTTCATAAAGCATGTAGTTTGATAATAGAACATGTAACAATGATATCAACAAAGTAAACTTTGCAGAGCATAGACAAGGGCTATGGGTAGCCTGCTGTATGCATTATTCTGCACGCTTTCTAAAGGTCATTGATTATTTTATGACAAAACCTCAGACTTGGCAGAAATTTGAGAAAAAACAGACAAAAATAATGATTGTAGTGGTACCTTATTGGAGACTATTTAATTTTAGTACAACATACATTTGTGGCGCAGAATTGGCAGTTCTTTTTGCAATGGTTCATGACTTTGATAAAACTCTATAAATATAAAAATCATGTCATCGATTCTGGAGAGAGCTTCAAACTTGTCCCACAAGATTTGCTTATGAAGATGACGCAGTGATTAAGAAAGGCAGTAGCTAGACCATAACTTGGAAACAACAATCTTGCGCACCATTGATTACACAAGATATTGGCATTCCGTATTAAGATTTTATAAAGAACATAATGATAAACTTTCCATTTTATTCTAGTGCCGGGATTAAAACAATACAGACCACAACCGGAAATCCATAATCTTGGGCAGACTGTGGCATAGAGATGAAATAAATCTTGTTTAGATCTGAGATTTTGATGTACGTGAACCAGTTTGTAATGCTGCTCTCACACAGTGGCGATTGGGCTTATGAATGCAATTCGCCACAAATTTGCAATGATACAAGGTGATCACCAGACATTCGCGTTAGTTCCTGGGTGTGGTTGCTGCGAATATCACCAGGAAAGCATATTTTCAATGTTTTCTCAACATTTTCTTAAAGGGATCTAGTAACTTTGTTGAGATGTGCAAAAACTGATGAATGGTTGATGCAATGTGTACTGTTGTTATCTCATATGTCCTCAGGGTATTGTGTGAAAATTTCAGGTCAAATGGACAATGTATGGCCAAGTAATGAGCGAAAATGCAAAGTGATATTGGGTGATATTCACCAACTCACTGCATTCACTTTGTACAGGGATGAAAATCCCGCCCGGAGATTTTCTTATCTAAATACTTCAATCATACATATCTTTGTAATGAAAGGGAAATTTGAAAAACCGAAAGCTGTCCCATGATTTTATTGTTGATACGAATACAACAAGGTATAAAGGAACCGCTAGAATTACAATTTTATTTTGAGGATTTGGACAATGTTACTAAGTCCCTTTAAGCAATCGCAAGTCATTCTTATTGATAGCAATGCATTAGTTCATTTAGTTGTGATGGTAAGAAATTTGTAAGATTTGCAATGGCATTCATTAGCATTTGTAATATTTGCAAAGGATTTTCTGCAAAGTGATTCTAGGGTAACCATTTGTAAGGCCTCACTTTTTTCAGTATTTCTCCAGGCCACTCATCATTTTTGGCAAATTTGCCACAAATTTCAAATTTTCATATTTGCAAGGATATTCTTTGATGTGAGAGAGCTGGAGAGAGGCATACGAATATGTATTCAGGAAAAAAAATAATGATTCATATGATTTTAAAATGTTTTTTTTAATGTTTTGGGTAGATTGACTGCCCTCTCCCTCTCTCAATACATATACCATCCAACTTGAATTAAATAGTAAACTTCTCAACTTACAAACCAATTCCACTAGTATAAACATATCTCACATTCAATCTCTCACAATTTATTCATCCAGATTAAACACAGGGCCTACATAAATGTATATAACAATTGGAACAAAAGTAGTGATAAGAATGAAATGAGAATGTATTATTAGCTGGCTGGTCATGTAGCCGTGGGGACACTTCCTGTGGTACATTGACTACACTCTCTCTTCCTCTCTTTTAATATTAAAAGTGTACCATCCAACTCTTGTAGTAGATTTCTCAACTTGTAAACCCGCTTCCATTAGTCTACAAACATGATTCAATTCAAGACTGCAATATATACAATGTAAACATTAAAACTGTATAAATGTATTCAACATGATATAGAACAGAACTTACATAAATGTTTATTAAATTGGAACAAAAGTAATGATAAAGATGAAATGAAAAGATTTTTTTAGATTGTTGTTGATCAAGTAGCCATAAGGACCCTTCCTGTGGTACTTATAGCTTGACTGACCCTCTCTCCCTCTCTCTCAAAAAGAAGTGTAACTACCACTTTTTATAGTAAGCTTCTCAACTTACAAACCCACTTCCATTAGTCTACAAACATGATTCAATTTAAGACTGCAGTATATATATCTCAGAATTCAATCTCATAAATATATATATTCCTCCAGGTTTTAGCACAGGGCCTACATCAAACCTGTAAACTTACTCCGTTTCCAATTTACACTTTTAAATCACATCAGGCTCTAGACTCTGAAAATGGAATGCCTACAATTTCAACCAAGCCCATATCCAACAAACTTGTAAATAGATTATTTTTCTCACAAAGTAGTTTGTTCTCTCTGTGCTCGTATGGAGCCTATGTTATTTGCCTCCAGCTCCATGTCTATTTACCCAAAGAAACATTAGATTGTTTCGTTTAAAGTTTGTGATGTTTTGGGGACATTTTGGGTATGTCCGACCTTGAATGAATTCTATGTACCTAGAAAAGTAAGAATAGAATGTAAGGTTTGAGTATGAAATAGAAAGAGCACATATATTTGGTATTCCGTTTCATTTGGTATAGCCTGAATAAGAAACTTTTTTTGGTCGACTTCGGTTGAATTAGATTTTTTTCCCCGCTTGACTTTAATTTAGACTGTGAAACCGTATGCAAGTACATATATAGCATCAGAACAGTTTTGTTTCATGTACAATAAATCCCTGAAGAAGCCTTATGGGCGAAAATTTGGAAAACTATGTTTTCTCACTGTGTTTTTTTAACATTTTGTTTTACTAGCATCAGAACATCTATATATAAATCATTCCCCTGTGAGGGTTTGTAATTGATTGAATATGTTGTATACCAGATACCAGAAGGGTGAATTGGTTTTGTTTATACCTCACCTCTGCATGTGATGCTTCCCCCCAAATAGCAACTAGAAAACAAACTCTACAAGAAACAACTTTACATTATTTACCCTTCATAGGAAAAGTTCCTTTTAATTAATTTGACCTGCTTATTTCCCCTCTTTTTTGTAGCCTTTAATATAAAGGCTTTGATCCACTGTTTGCTAGAATAATATATATGAGAAATGATATTCAACTAACTTTACCCTAAAATGGTATTCAAACAATCTGACCTTTTCAAACTTTCATGGGAGCATATAAAAAACACTGTTTTGGAGATTTTGTATCATTACTTGCACCAAAAATATTGTTTTCATCTTTACAAAGGCAAATCACATTGACCTCGGAATTCATTAATGATTGAAAATTTCCTTGGAATTATACCAAAAAAAACATAGTCAATGCAAACTGATCTTAATGATACTTGAAACAAGTTCTTGGAAGGCGGTGTACAAAGAGAAAACTAAAGAAAGAAAGTTTGGAGCCAAATTCCAGAATAATTGAGCAATTAAATCAAAATGATGCTGTCAGAACTTATTTGTAACCTAGGTTTACAGAGAAAAATACAATTAGATAGGGAGGAATGTATGGGTAGGGTTGGAAATCTAAAATGGTATTGAAGAAAATGTTTTCATATTAGAAATATTGTGACCCTCCGCACCTTCCTATATATTATTATTTCTATAAAGTTAATTAAACAGTTATATTTTATAGTTAGCTATATGTTTTTATCCTGATGAAGGCCATTTGATTTTGGTACATACTATAGCATACATTCTTTATAAAGACCCCATACCAATTATTTTGGGGACAAGCCCTAAACTGATTCAATGTCAAATTGTCAAATTGCCAAATCACTCGTAAATTATTATGTTATGAATTTACAAACCTATTCTATTCTTGATTTTCTTTTTTTGCAAACATACAATACCTAATGGCCATCTTAATGGTTTAATTTGTCATGAGGATGCATGTCGGCTCAGTTCAAAGATGTTTTTGTTCTCACTCTCATTATGGATGAGATGTTTGCAGCGAAAAAATTAATATTTTGTAGTTTTGTAGTTTAATTTAAGCTTTTGTGTGTAACCATTCTTTTGAATTGTGTAAAGTCATTAATGCTTTATAATATTTTGACTTTAGTAGGGTAATTTATGTTTTCAGGATAAGATATTCCTTTGAATAGTGTAAAGTCGTTTATGCTTTCAGGTTAAAGTATTCTTTTGAATTTCATAGTTCCATAATTGATTCCTTTAGAATGTAACCTTGACATCTGATTCGTGTGTGTGATGATATTTGTTTGCATATCAATTCGAGTGGCAATGAGGCGTTATATGGTTCTTAATTGTCACACATTATGATCTCGTCACAAACTGCTGCACATCACAAGGTGTCTAAAATCTGTTTATAGACTGGAGATGAATTTGATCATCAGTCAAACCTGTTTCAGCAACCACCTGTGTACAAAGACCAGCTATCTTTTACATTGTAACCATGAAAATATATCATTATCGAGTGGCAATGAGGCGTTATATGGTTCTTAAAGGGTACCGCCGGGCATGATAAAACCAATCCTTAGTTGTTTTGGTACTATAATTGAATACCAATCATACTCTCATGGCGTCTGATATGTTTCTGTAATTTGAGAAAAATGCAATTAATTACTACGACCTACGGAACCACGGCTATTTATTGGTTCGCGCGCGCGACTTTGTTTGCACGACCGCTCAATCAATACGCGTACGTTATTATGGTAGTATGCGATTTATCGCATAGCCCATGCGATAGTTATTATCGTTTCGCGCGTGCTCGCACTCTAGCCACGGCCACCGCATCGCACCATATCTCTGCATGCATGCAATATGTATACATGCTATTGCTTGTACCTTAGGGGTAGGGTAAGGGTTAGTGTTAGGGTATATTCATATTTCAAAAAACCAACACCAATCAAGCAATCCGAAATAGCTCCGTGGATAGAGAGTTAGATTGATACGCTAGAGATCCCTGGTTCGAATCCTACCTTGGTCCAATGTTTTTTGTATTTGCTATTCGTTTGGCACTCGACTAAATGTTCGAAATTATACAAGTCGGAAATGTCGGGTATGCATGGTCTCTGACCAAGTCGCTAATTCACAAGGAGTTGCTGAATGGTTTGGGAAACGCAAATTCGCAACCCGCCCGACCCTAAAAATACCGCCGACCCTAAAGTTTTTTTCTAATTTAAAAAAAAAAAAAAAAAAAAAAAATTCCAATTGCGATAATTATGTGTTATTTGTGTTATATATATATATGTGTTTTTGTGTAATTTGCGAATCCTGAAAAAAAAAAAAAAAAAAACCCTACCTACCTACCCTAATGTTTGGTTGCCCGTTACTCCAATTCAACAATTTATTGTTTTTGGCCTTATAGCGCTACTCGTGTCTCTCTCTGTCTCTCTCTCTCTTATAGCTCCGTCTATACGCACTGTGCTGCAGCAGCGCGCGCACACAAGCGATTTTCGAGAGTTTCTCTGCTTGCTGCGATATATCGCAGATGCGATCAATAAGAGGATCGTTAAGTGGTATCATAATCGGAACTGCGCTGACAGAATGAGTGATATGTGATATTAAAAATGATTCCATAGCAATGTAGAAATACTTTCAGGATCACAGACTTGTTTTGTATGTTCATTTGGGATATGTCTTTGATGTAAGAGAGCTAAATCTCTGTCCGGAGGTACCCTTTAATTGTCACACATTATGATCCCGTTGGAATCCCATTTTTCTTTGCTCTCTTTTAATCACATTATGATCTCGTCATAAACTGCTGCATCACAAGGTGTCTAAAATCTGTTTATAGATTGAAGATGAATTTGATCATCAGTCAAACCTGTGTCAGCAACCACCTGTGTACAAAGACCAGTTACCTATCTTTTACATTGTAACATTGAATTATGGTAATTTTGTGTGCATGATTATATCAATATCGAGTGGCAATGAGGCGTTATAATGGTTCTTAATTGTTGCATATTATGATCTGTCACAAGCTGCTGAACATAAGGTGTTCAAAACCTGCCTATAGACTGAAGATGAATTTGATCATTACAATTGGACCTGTTTCAGCAACCACCTGTCTATAAAGAACAGATATCTTTTAGTATGTAACTTTATTATCTGATGTGTGTTTGAATTATATTTGTTTGTAATCTGGTGGTAATGAGGCGTTATAATAGTTTGCTCATTATGATCGGTCACAAGCTGCTGCACATCACAAGGTGTTTAAATCCTGTCGATAGACTAAACAATGCTGAAGATAGATTTGATCATTACAGTCGGACCTGTTTCAGCAACCACATGTCTACAAAGACAAGATATCTTTTGATATATCATATAATTGTATTTGTTTGTAATCTGGCGGTAATGGGGCATTTAATGGTTCTTAATTGTCGCACATTCTTTAGGTCATGAGTTTTTGTCCCCTGCAAGGTGTCTAAAACTTGTTTTAAAGACAGCGATATATGGGAACCAGATTGCAAATAAACCGTTTTAGCATTACAGTCTGTCAAACCTGTTTTAGTGACCACTTTTCTATAAAGACCAATTATCCGGATGCCAAATAAGAAACAGACTTGTGTATATTTGATATATCTTTTTAGCCCACCTGAAAATAAAAACAAACTTTAAATTTTCTTTTCCCCATAGGTGTTTTTTTCTTTCTTCATAATAATACTGATTCTGCTGTTCACCTATCACAATCTTGTGTTTTGGCATTCAATATTTTATGAGCAACACTTGCAGAAGAATTCCATTCAAACATGAATGTTATGCCTCAAAACTGTTATTGCTGTATTGCAATTTTATTGCAAACAGCAGAACATTCCTTTGGCCAATCAGTAAAATGGCAAGAAAATTGCAAAATACCTTAATTTTATTGTTAGCCAATCAAATTACAAAATCCTGATTGGTGCTATGTTAATTATAGATGATTGAAGTTGTAACAGAAGTTAGAGAGGATGCGAATTATCATTCATCCAGTCAAAATAAAATAGTTAATCATTATGTTATGTAAGTTCTATAAGTTTTAATGGCCCAATTATGTACATGAGCTTTGAAATTAGTATTTTTGTGTGAGAGACATTCTTATTATTTGAGGTGCTTGAAAAAGTTATAAGTTTGTAGTGTTTCATTTGATAAACTCTGCAGGTCTGCATATTGGACCCCTTAATAGGTCAAATTTGAGAGTGAATCTGAAAAAGCGATCCTCCCCATTTACTAGATTCTTACATACATGTTTATCAATATACTTTAAATAATTTATCAAATGTAACATTATTTTTATCATGTAATTTATTTCATGTATTTCATGTATTTTATTATGATTAGGAAATAAAAACATACAAACAAACAAACAAACAAACAGTGATATTTATTAATAGCTGAGGGTCTTGAATCAATGTAAAAAGGCAGTACAAATACTGGTATTATATTCTCTCTCTGCGTAATGTCAAATTGTCAGTACTTGACTTGTTTTGATTAATTATAGATAAATACCAGTAGTTTCCCATCTTAAAATATTTTATTTGCTTGTAAAAGAGGTAAAAAGCTTTACATGCATGGCAATAACCAGATTCTGTTCTGCTACATTTAACTTCCAAATCTATGGGCTTGGTTCTCTTTTGAAATGGACGGCTCATTAGCTTTGCCTTTTACGAGTTGTTTTTATTTTTCTTAGTCTGAAAAGTCTTCTTTGTCTGACACTCCTAACCCACGATTCAACTGGTAGATTTAGCCAAATGAACAAACAACTGTACACACATTAATTCCATTTCAGAATAAATTTGTTAGTTACTCATCAAATTATTGATGGTAAACATAAACATTTCCCATGCACTGTTTATTTCATTACAAACCTGTATTTTGTTACACTTTGAATTATTTATAGTAAACAGGAAATGTGTATTAAAGCTTGCCAGAATTTTGTAGCATATCAATGAGTACAGTTGTACAAAAATATTGAATTAATATTATTATAGAAATTAATTGTACATCTATTGTCACAGCATGTAACTGACAATGCATTAATATGGAAGAGCCAAACCTCTAGTTAGCACTGGTGTATATAAAACCATCTATCCATAATTGTAATAATCTTGACCAAGGAAGCAGTTAGCACGGAAATGAACTTATGAACTGCTTATAAAGACAACATGTTTTGTTTTCTTTAGATAGTCTTTAATGACAAACTAAGTTATAATTCAAATGACAGGATATGTTAAAGAGAAAGTCTAGGCAAAATGATTGATATTTAGTATTCAAAGTGTTTTTTGCTTTTTTACAACGTTTACAACATTTCCTTTTGTTGTTGAGATGGTTTAATAGCTAAGTGCCATTTTGTAGTACCCCTCTGTAGAAAGGAAGGAACTGAAATCTAGCCTTCCCTCCGACCTTCCGCCCGTCTTGTCTTCAAGTTCCTATTTCAGTCAGAGTTGGAATTGTGCTTTATTTTAAAGGTATAGGTTACAAGTTCATATTCCGGTCTGGGTTGGAGTTTTGGTGCTTTATAGTATAGGTTACTACTGGCTAATGGCTGTATAGAGGCAATATTTTAACCCATTCAACAGGATTTTATTTTGGTATAATGTGTATGTTCCATAGACATGCTAAACCCTAGCTCAAATGCTTTTCAAACAGAGCTGTATATGTATATACTGTATATCTTAAATTAGATATCTTTTTAAATGTTTCCAGGTTGGGGAATGGCTTGAAAATTTAGAACTGTATTGAATTTGTTTTCACTTTTTATTTTATCTTCTTGAATGTTATTGATAGGACCCAACAAGTGTGAGCTGAATTGCATGCCAAAGGGAGAGCACTTCTACTACCGCCGTGCCGAGAAGGTCATCGATGGAACGAGGTGCACATCCGATTCACTGGACATCTGTGTGGATGGGCTCTGCAGGGTAAGACTAGCTTCTATTAAATTTCTTAACTTCTGTCATTTATGTTTAAATTAATTATATGATATACAGTCAAACCTAGTGACCACCCAAGGGAAACTAGATAAGTGGCCACTGTAAACAGGTGACTTCTATAGACAGGTTTCATAACATTGCTTTTATCTGCAGGGGATTACTTTTGGTGGCCACTATAAGCAGGTTGGCTGCTATAGACATGTGGCCACACAGACAGGTTTGACTGTACTTAGAGTGCAGTTTAACCTGTATATAATGACCACCCATGAGAATGCATGTTATGCTAATATTTAATAGTCGTCAATGGGTTAAACTTTGTCAACTTGTTCCACTTCATCTAGAAAATCTCATTTAAATATTTTAAAAACATTTGAAATTGGTTGTATTGAAAACTAAGTTGTTCTTTACAAAAAGGAACTGAATGCAACTTGAATTTAATATTAAATCCCTAAAAGTTACCAAACCTCATTCATAAATAGAAGTTCGCTGTTACTGCTGTATGCCATGTATGTCAATCCCTAAAAGTTAGTCAAAAGAAGTTTACAGTTACTGTTATGAGCCAAACGGCATATTTCAACTCCCCAAAGTAAAAAGAAAATGTATTTCTTGATCAATAGTGATAATTACATGGTTGGCCAGTAGACTAGACCGTGTGTGTCGGCTTCCCTTAGTTCCTATAGTGTACTTCGGGTCACACATCTATAAGTGGCATTTACAAACAAAACCACCAAATACTTCCTTTGTACATGTCAGAAATGCAAAAAACAAACATTTGGATTCACAGTTCGTGTACAAGTGAAACACGGAAAACGAGCATCACAGATATTGTAAAATGTCAAGGAACGTGAGATTTGACTCAAATAGTAACCTATTCCCTTCAGTTTACATTGCAAACATTAAATTGAATCGATTTTTGGATGGAATTGACTTTCCAAAGATTTTTTGTAAACATGCCTGGCAATATAAGTGTGCATGTTTTCAAGATATGCACACACAAAAAACCCAGAAGATAACCATGTTAACAAATATCACTATTCTGGGGTCAAATGATGATTTCTGAAATGAAAGTTAATTATTCTACAATGTATTTAAGTCCTAGAGTGAAAATGTGCATATAATGTTGTACCATCATCCATTTACATATGTAGAGGGTCAGGTTTTCAAGATAACGAGAGCCATATACTTCACAAACTACTTTCATGTGAGTGGAACATAACATTCTCTAGTCTGTCTCACTTTTATTCGCCAAATGAAACACAACCACCCAAATCCATCATAATCTCACCAAATAATCAAATTGAGATCTCTGCGTGCCACCCCGTGTTCACACACACAATTTTCAGCCCTTAATCATGACTAAAGAATCAGCAGCTGACTATAGAGTCAGCTTCCCATTAAAAATTCGTGCGTCTGAACGCTTACTAACGAAACGACGTATCGCTAGAGATGACTAGCGATACGCTGGTTTTATCATCGTTTCGTACGAGAGCTGACTATAGAATCAGCCCGAATTTGTGTGTGAACGTCCGTAGCTCGCTTTAGAGATGATTAAATCGAATCGTCACTAACTGGGCGTGGTTTAAAGCGAACGTTCGCGCGCACAGGGAGAACTGACCTCTCATTTCGGCAGACGGGAAAAAGGACAACACACTGCGCAGTAGCAAACTGCGCACCCATACGATGTTTGGGGGAGTTCGGCACCACCTGTGAACCAGCTGTTGTCCGATATGCTCTGTGTGTGTGTGAACAACGACCAGGTTTGATTTAATCATCTCTAGCGATACGTCGTATCGCTAGTGATGATTCTATAGAGATGATTAAGGGCTGAAATTGTTTGTGTGTGAACACGGGGCCAGTCATTCATTTAAGGTTAAGTACCTGTAATTACATTTTATTGAGCTGTGATTTTAGTTTCAGAATTTGTTAACTTCATCTGGTTGGAACGTAGTAACCCTCTTTGCAATGTTCAGCATTTAACTCCTAACGTGCCAAGCTCGCATTTTTGCGAGTTACAATGCACACAAATGCCATAGAGCATTAAAATCCCTGGGACGTTAAGAGTTAACAAATGTTACAATACCAAGTGAGCATTTATAACACAGCTAAAATTAAGATCTTGTTCTGTGTCAGTCATCCACTCAGGTGTGTCAAGCTAGTACTTGAACATACATTTCAGTGACTCATGTGATTTTAGTTTCACAAAATGTTTTGTTCATCTGGGTGAAACATTCCATCTCCCTCTTTGCAACAGCTATAGGGGTTATAAATTTAAGGACAAATTTGCATTATACAGTCAAGATGTGCATCTCGTTCTGTGGTAGTCAAGTACTTAAAGTGTTTATTCAAAGAAAAAGTAACATAAGCCAAGTGTCATCTTTCCAAAAAGTTCAAATCATACAGAAAATGAAAATATCACTTTCCAAGTACTCGCACATCCGAAAATATAAAAAAATTGGAAATTCTAAACGCTGCTTCAAAACCACAATCCAGCTACGGAGCGGGGTCCGATAGCTGGGTGTGTCGTACTGACGTAGAGCGAGGGGTTATCCAATCAGAAGCCTCGGTTTCTACCACATTATATACCGGATTTATACCCCTTTATACCGGGGATTCCGTGGTTGTTTTAACTATATTATATACAATTATGGTGGTTCAAACTTTTTGAACAAATGCATAAACAGCTTATATTCGTTGTAAATGTATTCTTTTATTCATTTATATGTCTGATAATGTAAAAATACAGGTAAATAAATCACCTAGTCTGCGAGTGAAATCATACTACGTGCGGTGCGATGTGAGTGTATATGCAACAGAGTCCAGTGCGCGCGCGTACCGGCTGCTCGATCGTACGTGTACCGTATTCTGACAGGCCAGTGTGTACCGTGCATGCACCCCGGGCGTCCCCGCCCACTTACGAATGGTACAGGTGCCAGCGCCTCCAATTCAGCTCGCGCTCCTCCTCTCGATCTTCTCTAGCTCTCCTCGATACCCGCCCGCGCCCCCGGCCCAGCCAGCTAACCCAGACGCCCCGCTCACATGCACACACCGGCCAATCGACAGGTTCAATTCAAGCCAGTAGTTGACGTTCCTCGATGTAAACAACATGCAAAATTACAACTCTGCTCGATTAAGATCACATGGCCTGGCCTGCGCAATAATACTATACTAGCTAGCATGCACTGCATCGAATGTTTAGCGTGCAAATTAAAAACACGTGTGCTACGAACGTAATTTTCCTAACAAATAATCCTGGATCGGACGGAATTATTTTCACGATTTGACAGCATTGTCATTGAGCTGAGCTGAGCGAAGTATCGGAGAGCACATCGACATCTCATATCTATGCAACAATAATGGAAGGCAATGGCAATGTGATTCCAGATCCACTAAGGAAGAAAAGAACTTGATGAGCTGTTCTCTGTCTCGTCTAGCTCATATTCTACTTCAAAACTCAAATCTAAATTCAAGTCGTCCGCCATTCGAGGTGCTTTAGTCAAAAGAAGTTGGAGTAACACGAACAAGATGTCAACAGAATCTGCACGCTAACCTATATAAAATGCACCGTTCACGCATGCGCAATCGATATAGCTGAGAATGTGCATCCTCGGGTGACGTCATAAATCTAAGCGGCGAAATCACGGTGGATACGGGCTTGGTTTGAAGGGTGAATTTTTCACATTTTCAATTTAAAAAAATAAAAATAAAAAAAAGTGCAAAAAATCAGAAATTTTCCAGTCTTATAAAGTAGATGATTACCTTCAGATTCATACCAAATTCGACTCAATTTATAATCAATATAACAGCAGTTTAATTTACTGACATTTCTATGTTCATATGTCCGCCATATGTCAAGTATTTGTACTGACTTTCAATGAGCCATGATTTTCATTTCACAAACTCAGATATTTCAAGTGGGTGGGGGAAAAGTTCTCTGTCCTGCCAAAAGAGAAATATAAACAGCAATATCCAGTCAAAATGTGTTTTTAATTCTGTGCAAGTCAAGTATTTTACAACTCTGTGAGCCATGATTTTATTTTCGTGTAGCAAGTGTTTCAAGTGGGTGGTTGAATAGTTCTCTATTCTGTAACACCTCTATTTGCCAACAGAGAAACATAGCCATCAAAAGTGTCCTACACACTCAAACTGTGTTTCTATTTCTATTTTTACACAAGTGTTTTCAAGTGGGAAGTGGAATATTTTCTGGTCTAGCTGGCACACCTCTATTTGACCCCCCCCCCCAAAAAAAAAAAAAAAAAAAAAACACAGAACAAAACATAAATAGTTATTCTAAGCAGTACTGTAGTGTTTAATTTTCAATAAATTTACATTCTAAAGTTTTCATCCCTTGACAATCACAAACTTCCCCCAAATTTGCATTGTAAAGGTTTTTGCTCCTTGACGATCTCAGACCCCGTGTTCACACACAACATTTTCATCCCTTAATCATGACTAAAGAATCAGCATCTGACTATAGAATCAGCTTCTCATTACAAATTTTTGTGTCTGAACGCTTACTAACGAAACGACGTATCGTTAGTCATGACTAACGAAACACTGGTTTTATCGTCGTTTCGTACGAGAGCTGACTATAGAATCACGCTCATTTCGTGTGTGAACAAGGATTTCTCGCTTAATCATGGTTAGCTATACGACTCGTAACTAACTGGGTGTGGCTTAACGTGAACATTCGCGCACACAGGGCCCTAGGGAGACCTGGTGTTCGATGCACCTGGAAGCGACTTGGAAGCCAGTTGTTGTGGAATATTGGCTTGGTGTGTGTGAACGTTTGGTTTAATCATGATTCTTTAGTCATGATTCTTTAGTCATGATTCTTTAGTCATGATTAAGGGATGAAAATGTTTGTGTGTGAACACGCTGAGAGTGATTGGGTACATTCTAAAGAAAGTCTCCCTTGATGATTACCCTCTCCCCCACATTTACTCTTTGAACATTTAATCCCATGACGATTGACCCCTCCTCCACATTAACATTTTAACAGATTTAATCCCATGATGATTGACCCCTCCCCCACATTTACTCTTCGAACATTTAATCCCGTGATAATTGACCCCTCCCCCACTACCTGAACCCCTTAAAATGTCACCATGGGAACATCAAATTGTTATATGTCCCTTTCATATTATCCCCTAAAGAGATAAGAACAAATAAGGACCCTTTTTTAAAATTGAAGAATGAAAATCAAACCCACTTGGTTTTCATTCCAGTCTAGCCGTCACGCTCTCTGAAATGTCAATCAGAATTATGGCTCTTTAACCCGTTCAGGACTGGTCCTGAAACTACTCTGGCTTGGGTCTAGAGAGAAAGCATGTTATATACTAAACTTATATTGCCTTAAGTAGGTTAACCCATTCAGAACTGGTCCTGAAATACTCGGGCTGGGGTCTATCCATAAAGAATACACTTAAATCATATTGCATTGAAAGATTTAAAACATTCAGGATGAGCCACAACAATATTTGGGCTGAATGTAAGATTGTTTCTATAATTCTAGATTTTTAAAATATGATAATCTTCAATATTCCTGATTTTTGTTTACAGTCAAGACTAGTTTTATTGGTATAACATGCATTCGCCATAGACCACTGCCACAGTATTTTAGGAACCGGTCCTGAAGGGTTTAGACAAAATTCTTTGTGAATTACACTGGTCTTGTACTCTTGAAAGTAATTGTCCTGAACTGGTTAAGAATTTGAAAAATAAGAACTTTTTAACTCTTAGTTCGAAAGGGTCGTCAAATTTCATTTGAAAGTTACAATGAAATTTAGTTGTAATTGCTATGTCAGGGAGGTCACATTTAGGACTCATGATTCTGTTAAGCTGTACACCCATCATCACATTAATGTTGAAATATTTCAATTGATATCTCTTTCGTTGAGGTAATGTCATGTACTTTTTAGCTTATATGGTGTCCATTTACATTTCAGAACAACGTTTTTGGCTAGGTATTTTCTTGTACATCATTTACTTTGATGGAAGAGGGTAATCTCCAGTTAAAACTCCTATGGAGTATTCAGTAGGATTAAACTACCAAGTACCAAAGACCAAGTGTAATAATTAAATAATATTTAGTTAAATTTATAATGAACACTCAGTAGTACAAAAAAATTCAAGTTTGATGTGTATAGTGAATTATGTGACCCAACACCTATTTTATTTAAAAGGTAATTTTATTTGTTTATACTTCTATTCCTTGTGTAACATAGATAAGATCATTTAAATAAAGAATATATTGATATTCACATTGTGTAACTCGATTCCAGTTGACAGTGCATTCAAAGAAACGTCAAGACAGCAAAGTGAAATAAAGAAAAATTCAACTATCATTAAAAACACATCAATCGAAATGGTTGAGAAGACTTTGGATCTATACTTACAATACTTCTCAATTCCCATGGTTAGTTTTATGAAATGGTTACAAATTTGCTCTATGACTCATTATTTGTTGGACTCATTATTTGTCAGACTGATTTTTTTTTATAGATATTGTAGATAAAAGTATGGACAAGTATTATAACTTCGCGCGTATTGAAACTTCGCGCATCATATAAGCGGTACGCAAACATTAGAACACGGACACGGCGACGGAATTTTCTGACGCCAAATGAAAGAGCACACATTACTTACTAATCAACCAAAAAATAAGCAAACAAAGATCGATATTTCTTGAGAAAAAACTTACTTTTTGTGTGTTTTTTCGTGTATAAATTATGGACAATAGAAAATCATCAAATTAAATCGAAATCCTTCCCGTAGAACAGACTTGTTGTTATCGAAATGCTGCGTAAAATGCTCCTTTATTCGTCCTACCTTTCAAATTTACTTTCGGATCGCGCAATCTCCGTAGAAAGCTTGACAACGCGCGCGTGCCAAGATGCTAATACGCGCAAAAGTTTGCATCTTCACACACCCATTGACATGCGTGTTAAAGTTTGCTACACAGGATTGCGTGTTAAGTCAATGGCAGTGTATCAAAGTGTATGGAGCGCGAAGTTTCAAGACTACCGTACTCGGTGGAGAATCTCTTGTTGATATGACATGGTTACGGAATCGGGCCAATAACACATGAATTGTGAGTTTAAATCGAAAATGTTTTACATACATCGAATCCTCAGAATAGAGGGAGTATTTTAATGCTTGTTTCATTGAGATTACAATAATTTTGTTGCTCCTACGACACTTTGAAAAAGTTCGAAATTTTCGTGCGCGAAGTTTCAATACACCTTCATATGACTCATAGATTATTATAGTAATAATGTTCTTTAATGTTCGTTGTCCCACTTTATATATGAACTGTTTCTGTACCATATATATACTCAAATATTGCATTAACCCATTCAAGACTATCTGATCTTGGTATAACGTGGGTTCTCAATAAACAAAAGCCTCAATATAAAATGCATCTTCATCGACCACAGCCCAATTTTGGACCAGTTCTGAATCTGGATGTGTTAACTCAATAATTTCTAGAGTTTGAAATTCCCATAGAATTAATACATGGATGACCTGGTTCTTGTAGGCAAGGGGTTAATATATATTATATTTAATGTTCTTATAGCGATAAGGGTGTTAACTTGTTCCGGGCATGCCATGACAATACTCAGGCTTGGGGTCTATGGAGAATTAATGCAGAGCAGTGTTCTACCAACATCAAATGGTCATGAATGGGTTAAAAAGCTCATTCGTTCATTCGCATTATTATCTGATTGGCTATTCATCCCTTGCTTGACATGTGGAGTAAGAATGGCTAATGCATCATGAAAAACACATCAATCACGGTGGTTCAAAAGTCACATTTGTGACAATAGCCTCCGGAAAAAGAGGGAAAAGGCATGAAGAATAAAGAGATTTAGAAGGAAGAATGTATTAAAGAAAAAAGATTTTTGAAGGAAGAAAAAACGAGAATGCAGAAGTGGGAGTGGGGGTAGGGATAAAAATAGAGCAAGCAAGCATGTGGCTCCCATTATGCTTCTCATTCATTCGATCCCAGAATGAGCGTTAAAGGTGGTCTGGATGCGTAAATCACACGCACAGTGCCATCTTGCAAACACCTTGCAAACGGTGCGAAATACACACTGTAATGCGCAAAGTTACAAATGTTCAGACCGCACTCCACATCCCTGCATGCATGACTATCTTTAAGAGTTAGAAAAAAATACACAAGTTGTGAAATGGGACAATAATGTGGCTCCTGTTATAATCTGTAATTATCTCCCACAGTCCCAAAATGAGCATTGAGAGGCAGTTGTCAATTTTAAAGTTGTAGAGAGATTTTTTCGAAATGTTGGTTGCAAAATCGAAATAGATGAATGTTGGCGTAGTTCAGTTCAGATATAAAAGAAAGAAATAATAATTTTTAAATACAAATAATACCAAATAAATAAATTAAATAAATCAATAGAATAAAGATGTGAGGGAAGAGGAATTTGAATGATAAAATGTAACCATTATTTGTCTTGATGATGTGCTCCTCGATCCCAAAATGTGAATTAATTGATATAATAACCATGACTAAACGGTTAAGAATTTGGCTCCCATTTGTTTCATAATTATTTCTGTCCCTAAATCCCAAACCGTGCATTAAGTAGAACATTCCTAGACAATTGCCAATTTGAAGGTTGTTCTGGGATTCCAAAATATCACCTGTTAGATCATAACTTTAAAAAAATAGAAATAATAATCATGATATGTATATGATATTGGGTTAGGCAATTGAGTCATAATGTACACATTCATCCCAATGCTGCCAACTAAGACCACAAACAAAAACATTTGATAGTATCAAAATGGAAAAAAGACACCCCTAATCCAAAAATATGTATGAAGTCATAGGAGAAGAAAATAATGATGCCAGAGAACCAGAATGTGGCTCGTTCTTGTTCCATAAGTCTGCTCCTCAATCCCAAAACGTGCATTAATTGGAACATTCCAAGACGGGTTGTCAAGTTGAAAGTAGCTCGGGGATTTCCACATGTGAGTGCAGCACAGACGAACATGTGCTTAGTGTAGTTGAGAGAAAACAAACAACAACACGTAATGCATCAAATAAGGAAGGACAATTTAAAAGTATAAAGAAGTGAGAGAGGAAGAAATGATGTAATAGATAAGGTATGTGGCTCTCGTCCTCCCCCCTTATCCCAAAATATACTAGAAATGAACCAAAATGTGCATTAATTGGAACATTCCCAGACAGTTGTTTATTTGAAAGTTGTTTTGGGATTTCCGAAATATCACCTGCGGATGCAGCACAGATCAAAGTGTGCAAAGTTCAGTAAAAATAAAACAAACAGAGAAACGAGCAACAAATTAAATCACATTTTTGACATTCATGTAATACGCGTCAAATAAGAAAATACATTTTCAAAAGGATAAAGAAGTAGGAAAGGAAGGAGGAAATGATGAAATAGAATAGGAATGTGGCTCTTCCCGTCTCTCCCAAAACATACTAGAAATTTCCCCAAATGTGCATTAAATGGAATATTCCAAGACAGTTGTCAATTTGAAAGTAGCTATGGGATTTCTGTAATATCACAGGTCCGGAGATATGAAGCACAGATACAAGTGTGCACATAGTTTATTTCAGGTCAGATATAAATGAAAATATTTACACTAAAACCAATGTTGCAAATGAAAACTACAATTGAAAGTTGAGAAATAGTGATAAGTATTTCCCAAACCCCCAATAAAACATGAAGACAAATGAACAGGTGGGAGAGTGCAATTTCAGGTCAGAAAATTCATATCCTATTTTCATCTTCATCTACTTCAAATGAGAACTGCTAAAAATTTAAAAGAAATAGTCTCAACAAAATGATGAGGCTGTGGGTGTGAGATATGAATTTCTCTTCATCAAGGGAATTGGACAATATATCATCCTACTCTGAACAAATAATTCTAACAGAAATTGACATCACAAATTAAATATTCATGTCTACAAGTTAAACCCCAAAGTTTAACCATCAAACTACATTAGTGGAATAGTTCCAAAGTGAGAAAGCGTGGTAAAGGGATTGTTTCCATATTTCAGATAAGATCATTGAAATCATACTTTCGACCACTGCAAATAAGAACCCCAAAGTTTCATTCATCAGAGTAAAACAGAGACAAAAAGAGAAAAATCATGGTGTTTCTTTTCTGATCTCGGGAGGAGGTTGTGCGAAATGTGTATGAGAAAATGAGGAAATTTCCACAAATTTGGCCTGGCAAGATATAGCCTTTGGGCATACCCTGAGTGTGGTATTATACATCTTGTATACTGAGGAGTAACAGGACAACAAGTTACACACATATCAACATTTAGACACTGGAGACCACCCCAAGATTGCCCAAAGGTTACTTTTGATTGTACTTTTGATGGAACTAGAAAAATAGATGTCTGACAGTTTGTTGCACACATTTTACAATGGCTTGATTTTTACTTTTGATGAAACAAGTACAAGGAAATTGATACGTGCAATTTGTTTAGCAAATTTTACAATTTTTTTTGTATCATACTTTTCAAGCTAAAGGAAAATAAAAAGAGATGATAGACAATTTTTAAAGCAAATTTTTAGTTTATGAATTTCTTTCCTCCAAAAGATAAAATGACTTTTTCATTCAATTTAACTTGCATTGATGACAAACAAATAATGAAAAGCTTTACAGATACCACAGAAACATAATTCAGCAGGAACTTTCTTACATTATGAGATTAATGAGATTTATCATATATTTCAACATGATTTGGGGACACACTTTTTGACTTGCCTTTACTTTACTGTAATAATCAAATCTCATTTTCGACTTATTTAATATTTTCATTAAAAAAAAAAACATTTGTAAATGTGCTAACAGCAGACTGATAACGATTACAGTTAAAGAATCAAACACAGCCATTTTCTCACTGGTGCATTTTTGATGGGACACACATTTTTCAAGAACTAACTTGATGTCATAACTAAAAACTTAGACTATGTTGTTGGAAGGATGCAGGGAGAATCAAATATAAATTCTTTGATGGGATAAACAATTATTTATTTTACCCAATCTCAAAATAGATAAGCTCATTTCTTCCTATGTTTGCTGCTTCCAAAACTAAACTTTGACCAATGAAAGCTGGTGGTGGGAGGGGGTTGGCAATCTGATATGCATATTTTGATGGAGCAAACACTTGTTTATCCAGACCTGAAAATAGAAGGGCATATCTCTTTCAACTTGCCGGCTGTCAAAACTGAAAAGCTATGACCACCAGTTTCTGTCAACCATCCCCTCCCTTTGGAGATTTTAACCTGTTCCTTGTTAGATATTGTAAGTCCCATACAATTACTCAATGGAACACTATGTTACCATAAGGAATTGGTTTACAAATAGTGCTCTGGTCAATATCATCACATCTCATTTTAACCTTATGATATTCCCCGAGGGTTCTGTCGGTTCCATTTGTGTTTATCCTCTTCCTCATTTGACAAAAAGCATTTAATAGAGCAAATAATATTCTTAGAAAGATTTGATGGTGATTATTTGGAGTGAAAAGAATTTGGACAATAATTTGTAGGCTATATGGATGAGCTCAATATCCCCCCCCCCCCCAAAAAAAAAAAAAAACACATGATAATTATGCGATATAAACATGATATTTTGAGTTAATACCTAAGCTAAAGCCTAGTTACAGAAATTGTTGTATGTATGTGTGTGTCTTTGATATATCCCTTTCATATGTGGGTGGGTGGTTGTGTGTATATTTTTCCTGTAGTTAACATGTACAATTCTTTGATATTTGAACATATTTGTTAATGCCTAACTTTCTGAATAATGCAACAAACTTTTAAATACTGGACACATATATATATGTTGATTGATTGAAATACAAACATTCCAGAAAACATACACTCCCCAAAATAGGTCAGATAATGTAAATACAATACTTTAAATACTGCAATATCTTTTGACAAATGACAAAGCTATTGCAGTTCTATAGAATGTATGTAAAAAAATTGGCTGCAAGTATGTATCATTGATACTGAACAAGTTAACCCATTTGGGACTAGTCTCCCAAAATAGTACTGTTGGGATCTACAGAGAATGCAATGTTATACCAAAGTCATGGAAGGATGAATGTGGCTATTGAGCATATCATGGAATGTTTTACTGCAATCCTGAGACAAGAGTCATTGTAATAGAAAGACATCAAAATATTTCAAATTTTGTTTTGCTTGTTACTGATTCAGATCATATTTTTACATCTATGACTGTCATAAACATATTTTATTTGTCATGATGATTTTTTACCAAAGTAACGATAATTTAATAAATGGAAATGAAGCACAAATTGTGAGATTTGTTAGAGCGATTCATCATACATACCAAAATAGATATAGCAACAATGTTAACCTATTGAAGACACTTTGATTATGACATAACATGCATTCCAGTGGATGTGGTGTGGCAAGATTAGTAGAGCATGCACTTTCCAATCGTGAGATCCCAAGTTCAAACCCTGCCCACTGCGTTCGTCCTTCAGCAAGACAATTTATCCACAATTGCTGCTCTCTAATCAATGTGTATAAATATGAACCCGGTAGGAGGTAATAGCCTGTATGTGAACAATCTTCTCAATGCCCATGAGCCACTTGGAAGGAATGCTCCCCAGGGAGTGGACATGGTGCACACAATGTGTCGGACTGGCATTGTATCCTAAAACTGGGGTATAATTCCAGTGTAAAGCACTTAGAGATGATATTGTATCATATTAGGCGCTATATAAATCAAGCCTATTGTTATTATTCTCCAAAGACCAAATCCAAAGTTCTTTAGAGCCTGTCTATGAATGTGTTACATATTCCATCCTACCTATTGTAATGCCCATAGAATAATTATGAATGGTAAATGAGGTTCTCTTTGACGCAATGAATTAGGTACTGTATTTAATCAAGGAGGTACAAAGCCTAGTACCTCCTTGATCTTATTTACAATTGGAAAATTTGAAAAGAAAAACATGGTAAATGTACTCTTTATTTACCATACTCATTTTGCCACATGACAATTTTCTCCAAGACCTATAACTTAGTTTTTAGTAGTATAATGTTTTTTTTTCTTCAGAATGTTCCACTGTTAGCAGCAATATTGCTAAGCAATTATAATGGTTCCAGTTCAGGCTATTTATGTCTGAATTAAATTCTTCGGCAATCATTTCTCCACATTCATCAGCTTTAATGTGACTTTTCACCTTTGAACACATATTTGACAGTGATCTCTGATTTACAATGGGGTAACATTTAAAGGGGCTGCTCCTGTTATGCTTTGCAAATACCTACCCCAAATTAAGCCAAGACCACTGTCAGTGCTGCCAAGTCTCCCTGATTTCACAGGAGACTTCCTGAAAATAGACCAAGATTACTGCATCCGATTTCATCCCATCAGCCAATCTCTCTGATTATTGAAAGATTATTGTCATTTAATCGGTTGCATGCATATGATAGACATCTCTCTGATTTCTGATGAAATTTCTCTAAATCTTCCTGATTGTTGAATTATAATTTTGTTAGCTCTGCACTATCCTAACAAAGAGGTACAATATTATAAAAGTTATATTGGTTCTACAGGTACAAATCTACAATCTTAAGACCACATTTTGATATGTAATGAAAATTATCATATTTATGGTTCCACTGTTGGGGTGCATTCCTAGTAAACTGTATGCAATATTCCCATATTAGTGCAGAAGAGAATTTCATGTTTTTGAGATAACGATTGGGAGCATAATATCGACCATATTTGTAGTACTGAAATAGTTGTGGAGCAGAAAGTGATTTTGAAGGGCGGCCAGACGACAAAACTCTCACACAGGTGGAAAGAGAAAATATCTCACACCCTTGTTAGGAGCTACCAGCTTTGGAGGACTTCTTTTTAAAGTGACTTGATTGGAATGGGATTTCAAGATGATGTCAATTGGCATTCAGACTCATGTCATGTCCTTTTCACATTGCATTTCCAAATTTAAATTTAAATTTCTGATAAGAAGCTAAATGTCTAGTGTAAGTCTTGACAGGATAAAATGGTACAATGTACTATACAGTATAGGATATCGGTCTGTATTTTTATGTTGTCAGGGTGACCAGTTGATATCCACATATTCTCAAAACATCCAGTTGGGAAGTTGCTTGCCATGATTATTATTATATTAATAACATTGTATTTACTTTGATTTATACTAGCCTAATTAAAACTAACTAAAGAGCCTTTTCACATTTGTGTTTCACAGTTAATTTGACTGTGTCTGACTTAATGTAGGTATAATTCTAGGACTACTTTTGTGTTCTCAAATATTTGAAGATGGTCTAGATAGAGGGGTGGGAGGACCTGGTCTAGCGTATAAATTTAGACACTTCTGTCTTCCCAAATTGTTTGACATTGTTTTTATGTGAAGTGGGTATATGATTAAAGGGTACCACCACCCAAAAATAATATTCTTATTAAAGAAAGGTAACATCTTTAGTATTCCATTCCATCAACAAGTTCACAAAAATATGTTTCCAGAAAAAGAAAAAAAAATTGGAAACGCATCACCATTCTAAAGCATGCGTTCATGCGGTCTGAATTACGCAGACTGCTATGTGTGCGGTGAAATGCAATGCGTGCAGAGCGAACGAATCGCCCGGGAATCTATTGTTTACAAACGTGCGCGTGAATAGCTGCATTGGCGCACTCGCAAATGGTTGGCCCGTATGGAACCAGTAAATAGCAGTGGTTCCGTAAGTGGTGGAAATTAATTGCTTTGTTTATGAATTACACAACCCTTTGTAAAATGTTGGGTATCTATTTGATATCACAAAACGGTACCAAAACATATAATAATGTGTTGTTCTTTGCCTGGTGGTCCCCTTTAATGTCACTTTCATGCCAGTATGTCACTGTAGTGGAATGTCTCAATGTGTTTGAGGATAGTCTAGGTACTCTAGGACTACCTTTGTGTTCTCAAATGTTTGACGATGGTCTTGGATTACTTTCATGTCCCTAAATGGTTAGAGAGAGTCTAAACTGTTTGATTGTGGGGGTATATGAAAAGGGGTATGTGATTAATGTCAGTTTCTTTCATGCCAGTATGTGAATGTAGTGGAAAGAGTCAATATGTTTGAAGAGAGTCTGGATATTCTTGGACCAATTTGTGTTCCAGAATGTTTTGAGCTTGTCAATATTTGACTTGTTGGGTCATCCCCCCACTTAATGCAAACATTGTTCGACAAGATATGTTTGAACAAGTGGTCATAATCTGTCACTCTCAAGCTTAGAAAGTTGGAGGATTTACAACATTATATTATACTTTACCTGTGTCCCTTTAAGATTGCAATTCAATTTGGGCCACCAATGAATAGCAATCTTAAAGGGGCATGTTATTCATTTGCAATATATATATATATATATATATACTTACTTTTGAACTTCTGCATATTATTATAACAAAAAATAACAATAAAAAACACAGGTAAAATGATAATCATTTATAAATTATATGCTCATTCATTTGTAAAAAAAAAATATATATACTTAACTTACTTCTGAACTTCTGAATAAAAAAAAAATAACAATACAAGAACACAGGTAAAATGATAATCATTTATAAATGATATGCTCACTTCTGAGTAGTAAGTTCTGTGTTCTATTAACCCATTCAGGACTGGTCCTGTAAATACTCCGGCTAGGGTCTATGGACAAATGATGACACACGCGGTACCCCGGGGTACCGCGTTGTGTAGCGCCATCTTGTGTCCACTCGAAGCACAACCATATTGCGTTGTGTATGCAGTGCAGCGCGCAATTGTATGCACGCTATACCCTGGTACAGCCCTAAAAAATAAATAAATAATTAAACAAAATGGCGGATATTCGTTTGGTACCCCAGGGTACCATTTATGTCATCAAATGTGTAAATGCCAAACTCTAATAGCCTTAAATTGGTAATTCACAGGGCACATCTGTGTCTTATATCAGGGATATATACTTTAATATGATCATCCAATCAAACAAATATTAGATCAGCTATTATAAATGTCCAGATGGAGAGGTTATTTATGTGGCAAAATAACAAACCTGTACTGAGGGGCTACTGATTTAAAAACAATTTCCGCTGCTATGGACTGGGCAATTTGAGCGCATAGAATCTGACATTTAAAGCATTTTGTGACTTGCAGTATACATACTGTGTAATATAATAGATGTTTCAGACTTGTTTACACGGATATGAATTCTATGCAGGAGATAAAGATGGTAGGATAATATTATAAGGAATTATATACTGTATAATTATGATGATGCTTCTAAAATAACTATGAAGAACAAGGAGGAGTAAAACATACTAATTTAGTTTAGTTTATACAAGGTATTATTTATATCATAACTGGATAGGAAAAATCTTTTGTAGTATATATTCAGTAGACTGGACCTTCATTATAGAATATCCACTTTTTAGTGTATTTCCAACCCCATGCCTCAATGCATACTTCATGAATCCATCATATTCATTCAACCACAAAATTTGCACCAATAAATGATGTTTGTTGTTCTAGAGGATTATGTGAAATTACTTGTGACAACCTGACCCAAATGTGACCCCCCATATTCAATAATCTTACATTTTGCTGTGGTTGCATGGAAATTGAAAAAAGTGCACATAATGCATTGCTCTAATCAGTATGTGAAATTAATTTCTGTGTTACTTGCTGTTATAGCTGGTGACTTTGACTCGTGGAATGGTGAATCACAGGGCCATATTCCACAAGCAAATGTATATTTTATATATTTATACACATAACATAACTATAATGAATTAATTTTTATTGATTTATTTCCACAATTAAACAAAAAATAACATGTAAAAAAGTACAAAGGTATATTAAACAACAGAGCAAAAATAAATATTGAATTGTACAATTGATAATGGAGTTATTTATTATATTATAAAGTAAATACAAATCATAAAATCCATATTTGCACAGAAAATGTATAAACATATTTGTATTGGTGAGGTTGAGACCTTGCACCTGATGCCTAGAGGGGCAGGTGTGCCTCTACCTCATGCAGCCCCACCCTATTCACCTGTTCATGCGTGTCCATGTGATTCATTATATTAACCAAAGTCTTACTATAGCCAAGATAGTGCAGCTCTTTGATCATAATGCACAATTAATGGATGAACATATTTTAAAGCTGCTCATGAGTTATTGAATCACAGGCTTTGAATGATATGTAATCATATAGGTGAGGGGGTGAAGGGATGTACAAACTAGTTGCTCATGAGAGGTTGAATCACAATAATTACAGTTGCCCACATTATAATCAGGCTTTGAAGGGTATGTTATCATAGGTGAAGGGGTACATAGTGGTAGGGGTATATGCACCTGTCACTATGAACTTGAGGGTATCAGGTGCATTGTCTATGCTGCAGTATATCAGTCAGTGTGATCTTGAACTAGACAAAGTTGAAAGTGCCAAGTTGTACAAGCATGTTATGTTTCTTTGTGTTTTTGTTTTTGTTAGTCTTTACTTCTTTAACAGCATTATATGTTAGTAAAAGCTATAAAAGTAGACCCATAAACAGTGAAAATAGATGTCAATGAAATTGATTGCCCAATCAATATACCCCCATAAATTTGAGCAAACAACACTTGCATTTCAATTTCCTCAATATTCCATCGAGACATAAAATGACTCATAATGTTCTTGTTATTGATTTCATATAACTACAGTATTGCTTTAGCCGTTAACCCTTCCTATATCATGTATATGCAGGATTGTAATGATATTGACTTGCAGGAGAGCATAATTTTGGTCTGGAAGGTTGGAGGTTGGGTTTAGGGGTACTCAGAAGGGTTTTGTTGGAACATGGTTTAGGTAATTAAGGAGGGTATATTGGTTAACCCCTTGACCACGGGAACCAAGTGGGTTGTGTACAAAGTCAATGGGGGTTTCATAAACTTGTAGTGAATGTGTTAAAAATGAACATTTGCAGGGTATTGTGATTGTAATTGTAATTTACTGGCCAATCTAACATGAACCCTCTTGATGGCAAGCATATCAATCTAAGATTAGACATGCATGACGATGTAACATGAATGTTTAATGTATTCATATTGTTTGGCACATACTCCACATTTGGCATTGATCTGCCATAGTTACCATATCAACAAAGCTCCTCCAGATGATGATAACATTAAATAAATTTGTTTTAATGCGAACATTTGGATTATTTTCAAAATAACCCCCACCACAATTGAATCTTTCAAAATATACCCTGACCACAAATTGAAAATCTATCTTAATTTAATTTAGAGATATGAGTATGACAATGCAAACAATGCGAAGTTGAGCTGGCCAATTTGTATAAATTTGTCTCATGTTTTTCTTTCTCCTAGCTTCTTACCCACAATACAAAAAATATATTTGAAACGTCCCTATACTGGCCCTAAGTGACTTATCTCCATAATCTGTCCTGACTCGCATCTAATTTTCTCTATTAATCTGGTTTCCTGTGAACATCAATAAAAAGTACCAAATATTGGCAGCCCAGGAACTTGTTTTATCACAGCTACAGGAATATGAGCTATGTTACTGGAAATCTAATTTGAAATGATTTCCTAAATCTGATATTAAATGCACTAGCCAAAATAAAATCCCCCTGCATATGAGTCTAACCAGTTGAGTTGAGGACTGAGGGTGAGATGTGTCAGGGTATGTCCATCAGAAACGTGTTTTTACCAAAATCATATTGTTTGTTTGTAGCACTATACAGGGTGGCCCAGAAAGAATGCAACACCTACGATCGTTAATTTCATCAACATCATCGACCAAATGTCATTGTTTTTTGTTTGATTGGGTAGAACATTCTTTTTCCAACAAAATGATACCATAAGCATTGATTTGGGGTAAGGTGTTTGGATCCTAGGGCCATTTCTCTGAGGCAATGTCGTTTCCTAAATGTGCTACTTTTTCGTCTCCAGCGATCCTCTGAACACTGAGACATTCTCGCCCCACGGCCTCCCATAGACAGAAGAACCGCATGACTGCTCTCCCTTTGAAAAGGAAGACAATGTTGCGTAAAAGGAAGACAATGTTGCGTAATCGAGTACCCCGTACGGTATGGCTCACATTGTCTTCCTTATCAAAGGGAGAGCAGTCATGTGGTTCTTCTGTCTATGGGAGGCCGTGGAGCGAGAATGCCTCTGTGTTCCCGAGGATAGCTGGAGACGAAAAAGTAGCAATTTAGGAAACGACATTTCCTCAGAAAAATGGCCCTAGGATCCAAACGCCTTACCCAAAATCAATGCTCATGGTATCATTTTGTTGGAAAAAGAGTGTTCTACCCAACCAAACAAAAAACAAGGTCATTTGGTCGATGATGTTGATGAAATTAACGATCGTAGGTGTTGCATTCTTTCTGGGCCACCCTGTATTACAGCAGTATCTTAAAAAGTAATTGCAGTACTTAAAATGGATGGGGGGGGGGGGATACAGTAGTTGTTGTTGACTTTCTTGTACAGTAGATTCTAGATTGCTATAATCATTAATTGAAATGATACATTTGTTGCTATCTTTCATTTTTAATATTTCAGTATTTATTAATTAATCTAGCAAGGTAGCAATGTTGGCTGTGACATACTGCTAAATTCTAATGCAGACTTTGAAGAAATGTGTGGGGGGAGTGTGGAGGATAATAGCACCTGCAGACTCGTCAAGGGAAAGAGCTTTGGAGTTTAAGGACTCGATGAATTAAATATTTGTTTTTCTTTGTAGGTAGTTGTATGTTTGATTAAATTATTATGTGTTTTTTTTCTTGTATGTAGCATGTGGTTGTGATATGTTTCTATAGACTCCAATACAGTGGATGATATGTGTAGGGGAGATACTGGTATAATGCTAGATTTCAAAGCATTATGTATAAATTACTTTATACATTTGTATTGATTAAGTCACTTTAACTTTATTTTTGTTTTCTTCCATGCAGCATGTTGGTTGTGATATGCTGCTAGACTCCAATGCAGTGGAGGATAAGTGTGGGGAGTGTGGGGGAGATAACAGCACCTGCAGACTCGTCGAGGGAAAGTTTGTCCGGAGAAAACTGCCTGAAGGTATGCACCACATCTATTTTTTGTTTATTCATTCGGTACTAATTTGTAAAAAAAGGCTATATATTTTATAAAAACATAATATGCCTGTGGTACATAAGAGGGGTAAATAATTGATGACAAATAGTTCAAGGAGAAAATCTCTGAATTGATATCAGAATTATACATATCTGTAATTATTAAAGGAACTACAGCGTCTAGATGGCCTAATTTTCACAATTCAACTCTCTATATGTAATTTTTCCAGAAGAAAAATAATTTGGCAGTCATTTCTCATGAAATCAATCAATTTTGGGGTAATAAGTAAATATCTAATTGTCCTGGGAACGCCCCTTTTAAATCGCCGAAATGTGACGTCATCTAAAGAACGGACTAATGAACTAAATCCTGTAGATGACGCGTCATGACGTAAGCCAATGAATTGTCAATCGATTCCGGACCCTAAATGTGGGTGGGGCGTAAACTGGCTGCTAAGTGAGATTTGGCATCAGAAAGCTAGTCTTAAATCACTACTGTGTTATTTTCATGGATTTTTTTTCTGCAGACCTATGTTTCAAGTCATCAACTATGGAATAAGTGTCAAAGTACGTTGTATTCTTTAGGTCCTTTAAGTAAACAACTCCTTACAGAATGTACATCAATATTATAAGTTATCATAGATACATCTAGATGTCCCAAGGCAGAACTTGCCATAAACAAATCAATGGAATAGATGTATTATTTGTTTTGATAAGAGAAGAGCTCCAAATAATGAATAGGTGGCCATGTTATATCATGTCACATTGAGTGCACTCGACCGTGTCATACTAGTAATGATAAAATGGTTGTTCATTTGACAAAATAATTGCAGTAAGTTATCCAAAGGTTGGTTATCTCCACTGTAATTATAGATGATTATGTCAAGGAGTTGTTGCACAGCGTCACTAACTCCTCCGTTGTATCTATCGTTTGAACAGTAAATTATGTGAGAGTAGAAAACTATTATTATAATAACGACAGATTAAAACGTCTCATGACAGAATGATTGCAGTAAGGTACCAAATGTGTGTGTTCACTCAAGTCTACATTATGAATGACGGAATTATTCAAAGAATGATTGTTTAAGAAAAAAATCAAAATAAATTACTCAATGATTGTGCTTCAATCTTTGCAATAATTGCCAACCAGTTAATCCTACCACTGTCCTTTTGACAAAATGATTGCGATAAATAAGATAAGTATGTGCCCCAATCTTGGTAATCAATGTTGGAATGATTGACATAATCATTGTTGTTTTGACAGGAATTAGCTACCTAAAGATTGTGAGTCCATCTTGGTTATCATTGGTGGCATCATTTACCTATCATTGTTAATGTGACGGTGTAATTGCAGTAAAATACTTGCCCAACAATTTGCATATAGATCTTTGTAATTATTGTTTAAATTGCTATTTATTTAACAAAGTAATTGTACTCCAGATCCCAATAAATATAAGTTCTATGTACCAGTCACACCTTTGCCATAAGTTTTCTAAATAATTGTCCACCAATGTTGTGGAAGAACATGGAGAATAGGGAAATTTGAAACAGCATATTAAGTTCATAGTTTATAGATTTAAAATGTTATGTTGTGTTGTGATGTGATGTTGTATATATCTCATTTGTTTATGCTCAAATTAACATTCAGTTGTAGAACATTCTGAATATTTATTTGGCTTTGACTTGTATACCTTTTTTTTTTAATAAACTCTATTTGACATCTTAAAAAAGGAACAAAATTTAATCATTTTGATCTGTGCCCAACATACAGTATAACTGTCACAAGTGCTTCACAAGTACACATTTCAGTTTTTCAATTATGAATATTATGAGTAATAAATACCATTTTGTTTTAACAGTAAATAATTGATCCTTTTTTGACAGGCTACAATGATATCCACATCATACCTGCTGGTGCTACTAATGGTCGGATAGCTGAGCTACGGGGATCACAAAACTATCTGGGTGAGTCAACCTAATACCAGTCAACTTATCAATTTTCACTATGATACGAATGGAATCTGATAAGATTTAATTTACTCTTAACCCATTGCGTACAGGAACCTGGTGGGCCCTGTGTTTACTCTATGAGGATTATAAAGTCTAGTAGAGAACAGGTTAAGATGATGCACATGACACCACATAGACTATTTGATATTGGTGTTTATTAAACCTTTCAAACTCAATATTAAAGATGTTCAAAGCAATATTTCAAGCAATCCACAGCTAAATAGTCAATGGGAATACAAAATATGTTTTTCATGGGGTGTATATGATTCTTTTTGCCAAATTAATTCATAAAATGTTTTGTTTAATTATGATAATAAAATGGGCTACTTTATGGAGCATTTTACATCTGTTGATGCTCGCAGCGCATTATTATCATTACCCCTACATACACAGTTACATACTGCAAATTGGTCCAGCAAACAAGGCGCACATCTATTATTCCCTGTGGAGCATTTCAGCCAGTTAAAATTTAATTACAACATGCATTCTCTATAGCTCCGGTCCAAGTATTTTGGGACCATAAACTGGTTAAATACACTTCACCTGTTAATTATACTTAGTTGTATTATTGACTATAAAACAGAAAGCCATTGCAACTTTAAAATTATTTCCAAATATGATTTGAAATAGGAAAATAGGAACAGAACTTTACCACATTATTCTGAAGTTATTTAATTTTGTAATGGTCTGTTTTGATGGGTCACCCTGTATGGTCAGTAATAATACGGATGCAGTTATTATGGTATAATTAATTTCATGGGGTGTATATGATTCTTTTTGGCAAGAGCATTGTTCATCAAATTATTGAAAATTAGTTGGCAGTTTATTTCCATCTCACTCTGACTATATTCCCATAATTTCATAAATAGCTTTTGGGTTTGATCATATTCATGTTTCATGCAAAAATATTGAGCCTGAATAGCGATATTTAGAGGAATATTACTAATAAATGTGTTGCAATAATTGGTAATTGGTAATCTTTGAAATATAGCAAATGTTGTTATATGATATAGAAGGAGTAAAATGTTGACAATATTAAGCTCATACAGTTTATTGCAGTTCTAAGCATGAACATACTTTACATGTTCTTTTGCAAGCAAAATTATATACATTTGCAGCAGGATACATGCAAAGATATAACTGTATTATAACTGAACATTTTAAAAATATGTAAAAAATGCAAACCTGGCAGGGCAAATTTTTGTAGAAACATATTTGTACGTATTTGATGAAGCGTAATAAAATAAACTACAATGAATTGAATTGAATATTGAAACACTCAAAACGTGTGAATACCTCAATCGATGCAGGGGTTGTAACTTAGTGGAGAAAGGCAACATTTTTGAGAGGTGTAACATTTCTCCTGTACGTGACTCGATGAATAGGCTTGGCGGGGGAGCAAAACACCCAAGGTGTCTGTATTACACCCCCTTTGGCATAAAGCCGGGGCTCTGATTAAGGTAGGATGGCGATTCAGTTGGGATTTAGGACACTTATGAAGTAGGTTAAGAGAACTTTCTGGAGATATTAAAACAAATAATCAAATGTGTACAAAACTTGTGAAGTGTTCTAAACTTGTATATTTTAAAGTCTAGTAAACCTGCGAACCTGTGAATATCACATGCATCTGCTGAGGAGTACAATTTGTAAATTTGTGAGCAATTTAATTATTTCCTAGAAGTGTCAATTATGTTATTTAGTAAATTTGCCCACAAAGAAAATGAATGCACCACAAATTGGAACAAAGATACTACACACTTTTTATTATTTCAGTATACTCTTGTGACACAAGTATTTTCAACCCTCCAATGTCATGCCAAGACCTTTAAAATACTCACTACATATATATATGAGCACTCCAGTCAATGGCATAGTTGAGGAAAGGGGGGGGGGGGCAACGTGCCCCGCAATTATTGTTAATGAGTCATGCACAAATACTAACTTGGAGCGGGGATACATATATTCCCCCCAGTTATTTGACAAGAAGAATATCAAACAAAATGGTAACAAATAAAGGAATATATAGAGTGTGCCCCCTATTACAAGTTCCCTCCCCCTCCCCTCTCCCCCTCCCCTCTCCCCCCCCCCTCTCCCCCTCCCCTCCCCCCCCCCCCTCCAATCAGTACAATCCTTTCTCGGCCACCAACTCCAGTCATAGATGATATTCATACTAGAGTCAGGACTGATGTACACAGAAAATATATCACCAGTATCAGCTGTCTGGTGAAATATATTGGCTATGGCTGTTGCATTGAGCGATTTAGGTATGGGTTACATCATGATTGACAGGTAATCAACTGGGGAATAGCAATGGCAGGGCCTAGCTGGCACCTCTGCAAATTGGCCACAATAATTCTTGACATTGCTTCGCACGTCATGTCAAAAAGAAGTTCATTTTGGAATTCACAGTATCATCATCAAAAAGTGCTATTTAAGTATCAAATGGCATAGGTGTCTAAATCTATTACTATGAGAACATGATTTTAAAAGAACCCCGTGGTCTTGGAATGTTTTTGTGCAGAGCAGTAATGTTGTGTGAGAACAGTCCTTGTGATCATGAGTAATCATACGCGTAATATAAAAATGGACAATTATTATTTTTATTATTGTAAGTAATTATTATCAATCTTTTGTGTCTGTATGTTCTTCAACTTATGCAAATTATCCGGAGAATATGAATTGGAGGGCCTACCTAGCACCATTGCAAATTGGCCCAACATCATCCTTGAATTGTTACTATGCACTGAATGTCAGGAAGAAGTTAATATTGGAATAAATTCACAAAATCATTGTAATAGATATTACACTGTATCATATTAAAGCATCTAGTGACACAACTATCACAATCTATTAGTGTCAGAATAAGTTTTGATTGTTACCTCATGGTATTTAGATTCTTTGTGTTGCACTTTACTACCATGAAACTATGTGAAAAGGGTACAATTGTTAATTTGATCAAATGTGACAAACTATCTGTACTTTTTTATTGAGCACATAGATGCAAATTATCTAAGGGATAGAAATTTGAGGGCCTATTTGGCTCCTGGTAATTGGCAGTATACTTGTTGTGAGCCAAATGCACTAAATGTCAGAATGAGGTTTATTTTTAAATTCATTCAACTTGTTATTAAAGCTTAAATCTATCACTGTATGAATGTGTTTAAAGTGGACTTACATTGAACTATTCTTTGAGGACGTGAACATTATTAATTTAAGAAATGCATTTCAAGGCATCAACAATTAAACAAAAAAGGTTTTAAGACACATTTAATAGGAATATGCAATCCAGGATTACGAAACGTTACTGTCTTACTGACACTAAGTGATAGGTCTATAGATAAAACTACACATCTTTACTAAGTTGTATGATTTCTAACCTGTCTAAATAGTTTTGTTTGTGAATGGAGGCACAGGAGGTAGAGTACCTAAAATGCAATTTACATTCTTTCTTTTGGGGTTTCTCAATATCCAAAAGTAATTTACCCCTGCAAACCTGATTTTATGAGTATAGATCATTGTGTGTTTTTGATTTGTTTATCAACCATTTAAAGGCATATATGCGTGGGTTATTACACGCGTGGATCCATCTTGCGCACTTCTACGCACGGTACGTAATCCCCATTGGCTCAGTTATAAGTAGCGATCGCAAACTGCCCCACTTCCGAATACCCGAGTCAAAAATGCATACAAAATTGTCGCGTTCGGAATGTTCGAATGGAGATCCATCAGAGATGTTTACGAGCGAACACATTACGAAACACGCATAGCCCCGCCGACTTCAAAGTACCGCCGTTTGATGCCTTATGTGACAGCGTGAGAAACTCTCTCGGTACAGATACCAGCTGTTTGCTGCATGCAATTTCATAAGAAGGCCCGTGTTCAGATATTTCGAAGCACCGCTCTTTGATCGATCCAACACACATCGTGAGTTTACATCGAGAGATTACGATGAAGTCGAGTTGGAATTTGCTGTCTACCCAAAATAACCCACGCATATATGCCTTTAAGGTAATTTGCATTCAGACATAAACTTATCGATCAGGACTACGGAATTGGGAGCTGAATTTTGAATTAACCCATTACCTATATGGGAACTCTGTGGACCATGTATTAAATCTATAGGAATAACAATGTATGGGAAGAAACAGGTTAATAGGCAGTACCTATTATGACATCCATTTGTTGTCAAAGAATCTCACACAGAAGTAATGCCCATTCCAAGAGTTAAAACTTGGTTATGAAGAAAAGGAACTTTGCATGCCATTCTAAGACTGAAACAGAACATTAGGCAGGAGAAATAGAACTTACAATGATAAAACGACTTAAGCCTTCACTTCAATTATAGCCAATTTAACTATTAACTGTAGTATCTATTTACAATATACAATGTCTGTGACAATAGATGGGTCATTTAAGATTGAAACGGGAAAACGATCTAAGGAAGTAAAACTTTATACATACCATTCTGAGATGAAACATAAAGACACCAAAGAAATAGAACTGATAATGAGATTTCGACATTAAAGCCAGAACTTCAATGATTCCCTGTTTAATGGTCGCATCTTTTCTTGATATAGGAAGGCTTTGACAAAGGATGGGAAATTCTAATCAGTAGGGAGTCATTGAAAGGATGAAATAAAGGACAACATTATAGATTAATTACACTAAGCCTACATAATAGGAAAATCGTCGTAGCCCACACAATCAGCTAATATATCTGCTACACAAATCACTTTTAGTTTCC
This sequence comes from Echinarachnius parma, assembly GCA_037951105.1. Classification (NCBI taxonomy): domain Eukaryota; kingdom Metazoa; phylum Echinodermata; class Echinoidea; order Clypeasteroida; family Echinarachniidae; genus Echinarachnius; species Echinarachnius parma. The sequence goes on along the minus strand of JBAMJV010000235.1, from coordinate 346,369 downwards.
TCTAATTTTTTGGAAAAAAAACCCCACCCAAAATGAATTGTTTTGTAAACAATCTCAAAAATGTCCACACTTTACATGTTTATACTCATACTGCTTGGATGTACATTCTTAGCCCGTTGAGAACCAACTCCGAAAATACTTGGCTAGGGTCTCATTCATATTAGACCCAAATCTAACAGTTTAAAGGGATCTAGCAACATTGTCAAAATCAACAAAACTTACTTAGAACTTTAACGACTCTCACATACCTTGTTGTATTACAGGTTTCAATTTTACACATTTCTCTTTTGTTATAAAGATATGTATGATTGAAGGTTGGGATTTGAGAGTCTCTAGTGGAGACCTTCAAATGTGTACCACTTTGCATTTTTGCTCATTACTTGGTCATATGACATTCATTTACCATTTCATTTTAACTCTTAACGTGCCATGGATTTTAATGCTCTATGGCATTTGTGTGTATTGTAACTCGCAAATGTGTGAGCTTGGCACTCAAGGAGTTAATCACTCGGTGGACATATCAGATCACAGAAATACACATTTTTTCAATCCCTCGTCAGCTTTAGCACATGAGAATAAAGTCATTTAATCCCTTTTACATAAAAGACTCTTGATATTACATTTTAATATTCATATCATCCAAAATAGAGTTAGTAAGTACCAAACTTATATATTGCCTTACACATAAGCCAAGTTTAAACAGAAGATGGAATGTGAGGTCCAGAACCATTGCAACTTCTTTGGTGAGTTGAAGTCACTATCATCCATTTATGGTTCAGAAGAATTCCGCTCTATCATCGGTGCCACACCAATATAGACTAGAGTTGGTCTGAAAAGTGTATACTATACGCTAGCAGGGTTTCATGGGCCTTGGTGTGCCCTTTATATCATATGGAAATAAAAATAGGCTCATAAGCCATCTCATATTGTTGAAAAATAAATAGATTCATTGCAAGTGACTACTGTTTACTGCCAGTTTATTTCAAGTCAGACAAAACTAACATTGTATTAAGTACGTCAGAGGGCCCAGACACATTCATGTTTCGATGAAATGAGGTGTTGTTGTATGGGTTCTTCATGTTACTGTACTATGCAAGAAGGTATTATTATATGTTATGATTCAAGTAGCTATTGTCAGGTGTTTTTAATGCCGTTATTGAAGTAGGTTTTGTATGTTGTTTCATGTTGCGTTTTATTAGTAGGTAGTATTGTATGTGTTTTCTAAGCAAGCTAATTCCCCCAGGGAGTTAGGAACCCTCTTAATAATCGTCCCAGACCCTTATTTTAGGAGGTCAAACTTCATTTTAAGAGATTAATATAGCCCCCCACCCCTTTCATTTCCTTCTTCAAAGGATCCCAATAAATTATCGACCCCTTTGTTATTTCCACTCACAAAAGGACTAATTTTGGAAGGAGGGTTGGGTGGAACTTAAAAGGCAGAATGTGTTTAGAGTGCTATGAAAACAAATTATAGATTTGTGAATGAGTTTCCGCTTGGAAGACCTAACACACATTTATGTTGCATAACATGATAGTCAATATAAGGAGGTCAAACTCCATTTGAAGAGATGAAACACTCCCTTGAAATATTCTCAGTTCAAAGTGTATATTTAAGATGTTTGGGTGGAAAATAAGCGGTGTAGTACTTTGAAAACCTACTATCTAGAGAGCACAAATGTCTACTCCCTTTGAGATCCAAACAAACTTTCATGTTGCATAACAGCACACATGGAGTTATTAACCCGTTCAGGACTGATTGATTTGGCTATAACATGTATTCTCCATAGACCCTAGCCCAATTATTTTGGGGACCAGCCCTAAATAGGTTAAGGAGGTCAGACTCCATTTCAAGAGATGAAATATTATAATATTCCCAGTTAAGGGTTCTGTTTAAGATGGAGATGGTGTTAGAACTGAAATGTTCCAGGATTGTGGAGTAATATGAAATCAAATCATCAGAGAGTAATGATGATGACTATGTGTCTGCATGGGAGAGATAAATACATAGTCAAAATACATGAAGCTCTTCTTCTGGTGACTCTGCTCAAGAGCAGGTCCTTAACACCATCACACCTCTCTTCTCATGGCTCTTCTTTTGAATTCTCCATATGGACCATTCTTAACAGGGTCCAACATCATGATGCCTTTAATTTCCTCTTGATCTCTTCTAATGCTGTTAGGTAAAGAAAAAATCCCGGTTCGTTCTCGGATCGGTAGAATTCAAAAGTCATAACGGGATCTCGGATCGTCTCGGTTCTCGGAAAAAAATAGTATTGGAATTTGCTCTGAAAAAATGCAGCTTGTAGACTTTATCTTTCTTGTTTTATTAGTACTTTCTAGTACTAAAAGACGTGTGCAAAACAAGCTCAAGCTCAGGCTCAGACATGCTGATCGCGCACTTGCGTCTTGTCCATGCATGTCTGCACGTTGTCACTGAACTGAATACGGTTAAAGAGAGAGACCGTGATAGAAATGTCTTACAGTAGGATAGAAATGTCTAATAGTAAAGATAAGATTATGCAGGACTCTATAGACTGGGGAAACGGAGAGAGAGCTAGAGAGAGAGAGCGCGACTATTTTGACATACCAGCTAGGATAGTGCCGCCCCCATCGTAGAATTTCACCAATAAAATAATAGACATACAGAGAAGGAAATAGGGAGAGAGGAAAGAGAGTCTTGGGTGGTGAGTGTATGATGGGCCGGGGACAGCAAGACTAGTTTGTGTGTGTGACGTGTGTGTGTACATTGTGTGCGAAGTACTATACTGGACGCTGGGGAAACACTACACACAGGCACGCGCACAGCCATACTTCTCAGAATTCTTATTTTCCCTCTCTCTCTTTCTGAGCTCTTACTCCTTTTCTCTCTTTAATTCTTGGCCATGAGCCAGCTGCAGTGCATGCAGTGCAATGCAGCTAGCTAGCTGATGTGCATACATGGTTGTTGTTGTAATTCAAGCAGCAGACATGCATGTACTACATTTTAGTTATCATTTAGGTCAAGTAGTATACACATGCTATACTATCCGAGATTTTCTACCGAGAAAATGTAATTCTCGGAATCGGATCGTTATCGTCTCGGAAGCGATTACCGCCGGGAAATCGGATCGTTCCCGGATCGGATAACAGCATTAATCTCTTCATTCTCATTCTTCCTTCTAGTACCAGTGTGAGCCACCATTATTATTATTATTATTATTATTATTATTGTGTGTAATGCTGTGTGCCACCCATTTCCTCTTTCTGTTCTGGATGATTCCAATCAGCTTCCGCTCTTCTCCAACTCTCTCTAACACCCTTTCATTGCTGAAGCTACAAAATCCATTTGAAGAGATGAAATGTGCTCCCTTGTAATATTCCCAGTTCAAAGGGTTCTGTTGAGACGCAGGGTAATTGGATGGGGCTTACAAGAACAAGGGGATTAGAGTTTTATAATAAACAGCCAGACAGTATCATGATGAATGTGTTGCAGCATGGGAGACCTAAAGGCTAAAGACATATAGACTAGTCATAAGTTGCATACCAATATAGTTATGAGGGGGTTTTAAGAGATGGCATGTCCCCTGTTAATATTCAATTCACAAAGGACCTAGTTTGGATGGAGGATGAAAATACAAACACACACTCAGTGTTTGAAGTATTATCAAGATAAATGATTGCAGATTACTAAATGTCCAGATTGCTTGCTTGGAGATCTAAACCCAAACACATTCATGTTGCATAACAACATGGTTTCAAGTACCCTAGTTAGCTACTTTTCTTTTTCTCTTTCTTTTCTTATATACTTTAGTGGCCTTGCCTTGTGAAAAGCCTGAAAGCTTGAGAGTAGTAGGGGTATCGCTTGTTGAGAACTAGAAGATTAATGCTGTTGATCATATTTCGCTGTCGATATTATGTTACTCAATCCAGACAATACTTATTAGGTGATGGCCTAGGCTTGATACACTTATCATTAGGAATGATTGTTAGTCAAAAGGGAAGATAACAATATACCAAGGTTTGATTTTTTTCCCACAACTGGAAATTATTTTTGTGAACTCTGGGGGTTCTCCATTAAAAAAAAAATCAATGTATAGTGAAATATGTTTCATCTGTTCATTTAAATGCTTCATACTCTCCAGTTAATTTGATCTAAGTGCTGTGTACTATCATTATGACACTTGACACATGCATCAAACCTATTCAAATAAATGGCTCACTATCCCTTTACAGTATTCTTTCCTTTTTGGGGGATATATTTTAAACGGTTGTTAGCATGAACATTAAACCAACATAAAACTTTTCTTGTCAGCATGAAAGATGTATTCCTTTTGCAAACAAATGTGATTTGAAAAGATATGTATCACAAATGTACCTGGAAAAAGATACTGCATACAATCTCTCCTTCAAATTAAAGAATTAATAATAAAAAAATTAAATTGAATAAAGTCAATTTTGTAATCCTTTCTTTTCCCTTTTGGTGTAAAATATATTCTTACATGCAAGTATGTGAACATACAAACTACATTATAGAAGCAGTTGCAGTGTACACAAACTTCAAAATACATTTTCTTTATCACAATCCTACGTTAAGTATGTGTGAGATATATATTTAAGATTTTACATCATCAACTTCATGTGTTTTTTCTGAATCGTGGCAGTCTGGTGCTCTGAACTCTTATTCCTGCCAGATGAATACACAGGATTATCTTTTAATCAAGGTGCCAATATGATTAAGGCAATTTTCTTCAAGTGAATATCCTGCTAGGATCAAAAGGTCAGACTCTTTTCAATCAAGCAGGTAGTTCTCACATAATGTATTGTGGAGGTTACTATAACATTCCTAAAATCATCCTGTCTTGTCTACTTTTTGAAATAATCCTGACTACTGTATTCCAGGAGAGTTTTAAGTACATTTATTGAATAAGCTGTCTATCCATCACTTGCAGAAGGTCATACCGAGTTCCAAACACTTCTTCAATTCACACAATCTTTTAACTTTATATATACCTATAATACAACAACTTTTCCATGACCCATGTTTAAAAAAGAAGGCCAGTTTTATAGGTGAAAGTGTTTGCTATTTAAACCAAATCTCCTTCTTAGATTGTATATCTAGACTACAGTGAGAATGTATTTGCCTTGTTTGACCATTTCTAGCTCAAATTCTAGCTCTGGCCTTGCAATTTCAAATAAATGTTGCCTAATGCCACCCTACTTTGCAGAATGTTGACCTGATGTAGACCTAGCCTACTAGTGATACTACAAACTGTTTGACTTTGTGAAAACCATCTACCCGTTCAGGACTGGTCCAGAAAATACTCTGGCTTGGGTCTTTGTAGAATACATGTTATTTAGCAAAATCACTCAGCCCTGAATGGGTTAATACCTTGTCAATAGTTGATGACATACTAAAGTTACAACCTACATTCAGTCACATTTTGCCGGCATGGCACAAACATACCAGTTTTCTTACAATATTTTACTTGGCATTTCAAGTTTTTGATACAGAGGAAGGAATTTTTGTTCTTCTTCAGAGTAGCAGAAGAAATAGATTACAATATCAATTGATCTTGTTTTGACTATAATATACAGATAGTAAACATTTTATTTCACAACAGAAAAGCTGCAGTGGTATGAATACAGAAAACAAATTCTTGTTTTAGAATTAAAACACAGACTATCAAGAATTCTGTTCCATAATTGGCAAATTAGTAAACCCCCATGAACAGAATATAAATAAACAACTCAAAAGAAAAAAACACTTTATGAATGAATGGATGAAAAATAAAGGTGTTTGTTTTTGTAAAATTTAGGGGCGTGTAGAAATTAATCAGGCAGGGAGAATAAACAGAAAGGAATAAAAGGATGTGGTTTTTCAAGATGAGTAGCTCCATTATCTCCCATTATCAGCATAATCAACGAGTGAAACCTTATTTTAAAAAAAATAAGCACCACAATTTGTGTCTCTCTTAACAGTTCTTATTTGGAGCCTGAAATAATATTGTGCATCACATTTGCAAAGTATAGTATGTATAGTTATAGGATGTCACTCTGGATGTGGTTGCAAGAAAGATATAATTATTAGTTACCATTATCAGAATAATCAAGGATTGAACACTTTGATAAAAAATAGACACTGCATTTTATGTCTGTCTTCGCAGCTATATTTTGGAGCTTGAAATGTTATTTTAAACACTATATATTCACACAAATATATAGTTTTGTTTGTTATCTCATCTTTATTCTTCATTAACCCCATTCATTGAGCGAGGAAGTGGTTTTCCAGGCGTGCGTGCATATGCTATTTGGTGTGAAATTTATTACAATTAGAAATAGGGTGAAGTTGATTAAATTGTGGTCTACATTGTCATTTTCGCAGAAATATAGCAAAGATATAATGGATATGTCTACAAGAAAACATGATGAAAAGGCATCTCACAAGAAACCCCTTCCATTAATTAGCCTTTTGTTGTTTTAGGATCTTGTAACTTGAGCAAGACCTACGAGAATATTGCATAGGAAAGAGGTGTCGTGTTTTCATTGAATTTGCTTCATCTTCCTGTAAAAAAATACTCACAGTCGCATGAGAAAATTCATTACATACAAATTTGACACATTCAGATGTCTTTGCTTGAAATTAAGAATCATGTCTGGGTTCATTTTATTTAGAAATTGTTTGTGGGAACTATCAATGCTGATAAACTTGCTTTAACCCATTACCAACATCAATATTGTGTAATGTGTACTTTCTATTGTGACTTACACAATCTAAGAGGAAGCAGCAGTGTTAAAAGGGTTAACACTTAATATACTTGCCCCATTTCTTTCACCTCACAAGATGATACCACTGCAGGTGACTTCATTCCATCAATTATATAATTTGTTCTCTATTATTTAAAACGGCCGGTAACTTTTCATGAGGATGCACTCAAGTATTAAAATATAAGGTATAATAAAGGAGACCTTTTAAAAATTGTCTCATTGTCCTCTATCAAACTAGTTGTAACAGTTTCATAATAACAAATTAAATGGGAAAAGGTTAGAATTCTAAAAAGAACATTCTGTAAATCGAGCTGGGTCAGAGCCAAGTTGGAGGGATGGTTAAACATTTGGAGACAAAGTTAAGTAATGAACTTTCCATTTTATCACAGGATTTCTTTACTGTTACAGCGTTCAAACTGTTATAATACAAAAAACAAACTTGTTTTCTTTGATCAGTGCGCACTTGCTCCATATAATTCACGCCACAATATGAAATCACCGGCGAATCCATTCCACAAATTTTCCAATTTGTCTTCAATTAGACTAGTGGTAACCTTTTGATCACTATGCATTTCACAAGAGAAAATAGAATCTTTAACTCCTGCACCTCCAATGCGGTACATTTAAAGGGATCTAGTAACTTTGTTGACATGTGCAAAAAGTGATGAATGGTTGATGCAATGTATATTGTTGTTATCTCATATGTCCACAGGGTATTGTGTGAAAATTTCAAGTCAAATGGACATTGTATGGCCAAGTAATGAGCGAAAATGCAAAGTGATATTCAGTAACTCACTGCACTCACTTTGTACACGGAAGAAAAACTCGCCCGAAACTCGCCCGGAGTTTTTCTTATCTTAATACTTTAATCATACATATCTTTGTAATGAAAGGGAAATTTGAAAAACCGAAACCTGTCCCGTGATTTTATTGTTAATACGAATACAACAAGGTATAAGGGAACCGCTAGAATTAATAATTTTATTTTGAGGATTTGGACAATGTTACTAAGTCCCTTTAAGTTTTCACATACAATACACAAAACTTTCTACTTTTCACCTGTTTTAGACTGGTCCAGCAAATACATGGGCTAGGTTATATGGAGAGTGCATGTTATTGCAAAATCAGGTTGCCTTGGATGGATTTGAGAGTTAAGAAAGCCAAGATGTAGCAACATACATGTAATACCTTGGTAGATTATGTTTTAAATGTTGTAAATTTGGTACCCTATTATATTAACCATAGTTTGCAGAACTGTTTTGCTTCAATTCGTTTTCAAACTTTGGCCCATTTATTTCACCTCACAATTTGTTCTCTATCAGGCTAGTCATAACACTTTGATAAAGAGAATGAGAGAATATAGGAATCTAGGGAAAATTATGTTATATGGATGTGTTTGAGCCAAGTTGTAGGCAACTTGTCACAAGATTAATCATGCTGTGTTTACTGGACATTTCAAACTGTATTCAAATTTGTGTTGCTTGCACATTTGGCTCACTTATATCATTATCTCACATGGTGGCATCACTGAAAATTTCATTAATTCACTGATTTTCTAATTTGTCCTCTATTAGCCATAGTTGTAACAGTTTCATAAAGATGTGAATCTCAGATGGCCTTTTGTGTACGGGTCTTTAACTAGTGGCAAAATGCCTCTCAATTCAGTGAGAATATAAAAGAAAGAAATATAGGTTCCAGGGGCCCAACTAGTGGCAAAATGCCTGTAAATTCAGTGAGAGAATACAAAGAGATATACAGGTTCCAGGGGCCTAACTAGTAGTTTCAATGAGAGAATAGGAAATATAGGAAAAATAGGGACTTGTCCTGCTGGGTCTGAGCCAAGTCCTAACCACATAAGAACCTTGGCAGACGATCTTGTAAATGAGCTTCATGGACAGTGGCAGAGATGAGAATTACTGCTAACCAGGAATCTTGTCTACTCAGACCCCTTTCAATTCACAATCTGGGACATTTCATGTACTTTTCTGGATCTGCTGTGTGATTGGGGATTTGTTTTTTTCTTTGAAACAGTTCTATAATAAGGAACTCTGTATGTAAAGCAAAGTATGTACTTCATATAAAAGGAGGTCAATCTCTGTGCATGAAACAATCAATATAAAACAGTAAATTACAAACAGATACTGTACAATTTGTTTGTAGAAGGCATTCACATACATGTAGTATTGTTAAAGACAAAATGTAACAAAGTAACAAGAAATGTAATATTTAAATAAACATGTATGTGGTAAACCGCAACCATAAATTATAAGGCTGAGTCGGTTCGGTCGATCACACCGGTTACCGACCGTTTCAATCGGGACCCGGTTTCGTTATATCGGAAACGGTGCCCCGAAAAAAAATAAAAATAAATACAATGTTAAAAAAGAAATTAAGATTATCACAATAATGTAGCGGAATTCAAATAAAAACGGGGCAATTGATATCATTTACTTTAAAGAGTGGTTATTTTCGAGAAATTCTTGGTTCTTTACTTCGTTTGACAGTCAGAAATTGAACAGGAAGCGCAAAATTGCTAGTCATTTGAACGATATTGTCGGCGGATGTGCACACAATGTTAGTCCGATACTCCAGGGGAGTTGTCTGATGGATCTTTGTATGATCCAGCTGATAAGCCAGTGCATTCAAAAAGTAGCTCAAAATACGTTTTTTGGTCATTTGCACCATTTTGAAATGTTTTGATATTCTACTTACATGATTTCATGGCGTTTGATAGCTGAACAGAAACAAAAATGAGCCCCAAAACAATGAAAACAATTACGCAAAATATCGATAAAAAACGACTACATCGCTCCTATTCGCTCATATACTTTGTGTACAAACGTATATGGCCGGCCGGCCGGCCTGGGATGAATTAACATAGTTCCACCGGCCGGCGGATGAATCTCGCGTAAGAAAAAAAGACCCGTAACTTGCACGCAAAGTATATACGAGCGATATGCATGAAACAGCGGCCCGAAAACTTGCTGCATGCATGCATGCTGTAGCTCAATTCATCAACCTTCGATCCTCACGATCACGAATGTTCCTTGGAAATTTATCGATAATTCAGCACAGTTTTTTCATTGTTTTGGGGGTGATTTTGTATTCTGTTCAGCTTTCAAATGCCATGTTATCATGTAAGTAGACTACCAAAATGGTGTTGATTGCGAAAAGGCTAATTTATAGCCACTTTTTGAGGGCAGTGGCTCACAGTCACAAGCGATCGTTTCCCCCCGACTAGCGGGCTAAGTTTCTGTGAACCGCGTTGCGATGGGCAATGGTGAACAAACGATCGATTTATAGGTCCAATTTACTTCTAAAAAAATACTTTTCATGCGAAACTGAGTTAATTCTGGATAGTCTGTAACTATTTTCCCGTAAAGATTGATATGTAAATCCATAAAAGCCTCAGTATTTATAATGTTATTTGCATATAAAAAGAGCAATATAAGCCCCAAACAGTGCATTTTTGCCGATGCGTGCACGATTGCGTGATTTTACCGGTCCGAGTTTCGACGGTAAAAATTTATCGGGATACCGGTTCCCGACCGGTAAAAGTTTATCGGGACCCGGTTCCGACAATTACCGACATGACTCAGCCTTAATAAATTATAAACAAATTAAAAACAATATGCCTAATAATTGAATTAAAGTGAACAATGTGAACATGCAAACTTACATAAAAGTGTTTGCACTGCTTCCTAAATGGTTTAAAGTTAGTTCTACAATGTGAAAGGGGGGTTGTCATTCAAGAGCGCAGACTGGGTAGCTTGGACTCCAGACTATGATTAGATTTTGGAATCTGTGACTTGTCAGCTAGTAGCCAAAATGTGTATTTATTGAATTTCTAGTATCATATTCCATCAAACAAATCCATCATTATTGAATTTATGTTATTATGAAACATTTCTTATAAAATTTGTTATTACTGAATTTTTGAGGAATCATTCAAAAATCATGAAAATTTTGTTGGTAACATAATTTGATTAAACACATAATAATGTGAAATACAATCAGGTAGTTCTACTGCAGTAATACCCGAAAGGAGATTTCTCTATCCAACTTGTTTCAAGCCACTGAGATCACCATTCTTTGCACAATCAAGGGATCTTACATTTTCTTCTTAAAATTAGTTTTATTCCATGTTATTTTAATGGTTGTATTGTATTATATTATATTGTATTGTATTGTATTATATTGTATTGTATCATATTGTAGTATATTGCATTGTATTGTATCATATTGTATTGTATTGTATTGTATTGTATTGTATTGTATAGTATTGTATCATATTGTATTTTAATGTAAACAAATTATCCCTCTTTCTCTGAAGTCCCCACCTCTGAGGAATCGATTGGAAGAGTTTTACAGTATCTGAATTGTGATTTCAGAATCGATCTACCCCACTAATTTCCAGTGGCAGGATCTCTATTGATATGCACAGAAGTGATCTTAAATTAATATCTTAAAACACTATTTACATATGTTTTACCCCTCTTTCTCTAAAATCTCCAGCTCTGAGGAATCGTTTTGAGGAGTTCTACCTGAATGGTGATTTCAGCATCGACCTACCACACTCATTTCAGGCGGCTGGGACCAACATTAATTATGCACGCAAGCTGGGATCACCCAACAACTCTCCAGAAATCATTACCTTCCCGGGGCCTACAGACGAACACCTCTTTGTAGTTGTAAGTCATCTCTTTAAAAACAATTCCAAGTTTAATCAATGTTTAATCAATTTGAATATCTTAACAAAAGATCTGTTTATTAAAGAGTGATGCAGATGTACACGTCATGTACACAATCGTGTTGATGAAGTTTTTGTGTCGAGTGACGAGAGAGGAGTTTACAAACTATTTCAGAACCAGATGTGATATATTGTTTGTTTGGCAAGAGGAAATGTGTGAAGATATTGCTCCTTTCCTTTTTATTACACCTGTCTTGTGTTTGCACGCTTTCTTTAACATGCCAGCTAGCTGTTTGTGCTCACTTCCTATCCCCGTTCCTATCCCAAGAAAATACTGGAACATGCAACATATAGTTCATACTAATTATCCATTATTAAAAGACAAGTTGATTTTGGAATTTGATATAAAACTCATTCTCCATAGAGTCTAGCTCAGGATTGTTTGTGTCAGTCATTAATGGGTTAAAGGCATCTATGCGCAAGGATGTGCTTCATTAACCAAGTAAATATTGGAGTGAAAGTTTAATTTGTAATGTTTGGTCTCAACATACTGTACGTCAGAGGAATGTAATGTCACAACATTGGCAATGTTTTGTACTGTTGCTTAGTTTGGGCATGTTATGGGAGTTCCTTGACGTAGCAAGTGAGTGAAAGTAGCAGACTATTTCAGAACCAGAGGGGAGGTGCGAAGAAACGCCCCCCTTTTAGATGCACCTGTCTTGCATCTGCATGCTTTCTTTAACATGTCAGCAAACTGTTTGTGCTCACTTCCCACTTCCTGTATTAATATCTCCACTCTTGAAGAAAATGCCAAATAGTTTGTATTAACCTGTTCAAGACTAGTCCTGAAGTTACTTAGGTTGGGGTCTATGGTGAATGGATCTTATACCAAATCAAATTGCTTTCATTAATTAGGTCAAGAGCATATATGCCTATGAGCACGGAAGTACTCAGTTGACCAAGTGCATATTTGTGTGCTTGTTTTAAAATACTGGTAGCTCATTTTGCTGACTTCCGTTTCCTTTTCCTCTTGGAGAAAATCCAGGTACATATGTACAGGGTGTTATCTTACCTTTTGCAACAACTGGCCCATAAGACAAGTAAATTGTTCAAAAAGTTTTATAATATTTGACCAAAAGAAAATTTTGCTTGCCAATAGCCGGAAACTAATGTTCTTCTCTTCTTACAGTTTGATGAAAGTTTGATTACCCTTTCCTTTGTTAGCACTGGAGAAACTTTATGTAGGGTGTGGTGAAATCTGGTCAACTAAATTTACATTTTTAGTGCCTTTCTCCGGCCCATAGCCAGGGGAGAGGGGCGCACGCACACGCACCTCACCCCGCTCCCCAAATTCAGAAAGGTTCCCTTTTTATCAGTCTAAACCATCTAAACCAATGGTCTCGGGCAACAATCGGTCTTGTTTCCACCCTCCCCCCTTACACAACTAAACCATGGCAGTGGCAGATATAAAGCAGAATATTATTTGCAGTGAATTTTGAAATGATTTAAACTCACAGCTGGAAAAATGTTGACCGAGGAGCCATCATAACTTGAAGAAGGAGGCATCTTTCTGCTTGTGAAGATTTTTGAAGGCCAAAATGGTGTTATTTAATACCAAAATCTGTGACTTTTATCACCTCATGGGTCTCCAGATGCTCATAGCTGCCAAGCTTAATGGCAGACCAGATATTTGAGTTGAATAACTAGTCTAGAACTGCATGACCTTTCTCAAAATCAAATGTCTGGATAAACTGGATTTAGCTATTTATGTCTGATATTTGTTTACCAAAAGTATGCCAAAGCAAGGAATGTCCTTGGTAAAACTAAGAATAAGTTTGTATTGCTTATGTAATATTTGCAGAAATAATGATTTTACATTTAACATTTTGATGTTTTTCATCATGCCTCATGATTTTTTTTTAGAATGGCTATAATAAGATGGGACATGACTTTCTAAGTATGTCACTTTAGCTGACTTTTATTTTCATCAGGACTCCTTTTATCTAACAAAATAATTTGAGAACTTTATTTAGAAGACCAACATGTTCCCATCCTTTTTACTAACCATCTCTGTCAAGATAAGCAAGGTCATGTGTTATCACCTCCATCCATCTTGGCTAGGGCGTTGTTTAGGTGATGAATTCTATGTATCCTGAAGTTGATATTTTCAAACACATTAATGGGGTGAACTTGAGCTGGGTTTGTTTATAGTTATTATGTTGATGAACAAGATCTTTATTTTGACTTGACGCCATGCACTTTGTGTCCTTCAGCTCACCCAAGACCTTTTCCTCATTACCCTGATATCCTTAAAGAGAATCTGGAAACTCTGTTGCCAATTGCCAAGACTGGTACATAGTAGATAGAACAGTTAATTTTACTGCGATCAACCATGTCTGCTGAGTGATGCATAATTTTGTTAAATTAATTAAACAAATTTTAAATGCTTCAGGAGTTTATGTGTGATAATGTAAACTGCCATTTGCTGACTCTTTATTCATTCATGAAATTTAAAAAGTTTAATTTAAAACCAAAATCTGTTTTATGAAAAATGCCAAGTAAAAGGCACAAAAAAGAGAACTGCTAAAATTCCAATTAATTTTGGTTTGATTTGGAAAAATTACTTATTCCCAAATACTATATGGGTTATGCTTCGCTAGGTTCAAACTTTCTCAAAATATTCATGAAAAATATCTCTCCCACTTGCAGTGCCAAAATCCTACCCTTCCACCCATTTATAATAAGGGGTAGACTAAGGACAACTAAGTACCAATATCAAGTGAATATCAGGACAGCTGCTGGTATAACTGGCGCCATGGGTGCATTTAAATGTAGCTCTGTGGCTTATGTTACATGACCACCTCTCGAGTTTAATCAAACTATTTTTTTGTGTGATGTAAAATTGTATTTAAAAAATGGATAGATTTCATTTGTGTGGTCTTGTACTGGAGTTGCCTGTATGGAACATTAATTACTGAGGAACATTATTGATATTTGACTAATTATAGATGCCATAGTTCTTTGAAATAAATTCAACTGTAGCCCCAGTTGAATGTTTAAAAAGGGTCTGTGTGGGTAGACTAGCACATACCACCATGCCCATATTAGGCTACTGGCACCTGTTACTCTGGGTTTGGTAAATGACTACCATTGGAATGTGGCAAGGGATATATCAAAATGACAACTTTCAGCCAATGGGAGATCAATATGATGTGTATGGGCCAGTGAGACTTTTCTCCCCTTTCCTCTCCTTTGTGTAGTGTATATGTTTCTAGTTGTATTTGCTATATCAATGCACATAGTTATACTATTATGATGATTACCATTGGAATGTAGAAAGGGGTATATCAAAGTTAAAAACTTTCAGCCAATGGGAGATCAGTGTGATATGCGTGTGCTTGTGTGGCATTTTCTCATTGGTTTAGTGTGTGTGTGCTTGTTACTTTTAGGGTGAGGGTAAATATGTCGGTTAAAATGTAAGTGATTACTATTGGCATTTGACAGGGGATATTTATCAAAGTGACACTAATAGCTGTAATATATATGATTGTGTGAAAGTCATTGAAATTCTACTTCTCACTTTTTTCTCCCTCGAGACTTTCCCAAATGTACATTTTATGCAGTTGTCCCCCCCCCCCAACTCTCATGTTGTGTTCACATGGAGTTGTTTTACAGTTTGTGTACATGTGTTGCAACTTTTGCCTGTTTTGCCTCCTCACCTCCCCCCCCCCCACCCCCCCCCCCCCCACCCACCCACCACACACACACACACACACACCCTCCTATCTCCATCCCTCTAATTTTGTTTATGTGTACTATTATTCTTCACTTGGTCAGCATACAGTAAATAGCATAGTACATTTTAAATCTATACTTTTTAATTCATACACATTTTTTTTTTCAAGACTGGTCCCTAAACTACTCTGGTTGTAGTCTATTGAAAGAATGCATGCTAATTCAAATTTGCCTTTGATGGGTCCAGAATTGTTTTCTTTTTTTTGTTATCGATATAGTTGCTGACACAAGGAAGAAACCACGGGATAGAGTACTCCTACTACGTACCAAACGGAGTTGGTCCAGACGAACCTGTGTCCTATTCCTGGTCCTACGACAAGTACTCAAACTGTTCCAAGGAGTGCAGTGGAGGTAGGTCCTAATGTTATGACCTTTCAAAATCCTTTCATGATGAAAATCAAGGCCTTATAGATTACACTTCCAGTTCATATATTCATATCCCCATTTGTTGTAAAGGCCCAATATAATAGAAGAAAAAGGTAACTAAATTAGAATTTTGTTGTTGAAAAGTATAAATAATGCTTATGTGAGAAAAACTGATTTAGAACAGCTGTACTATAATGACATAACTAAACTGTGATGGTTTGTCACATCAATGCATTGGTATAAGATTTGACTTGTTATTAAAAATAACAAATACATTAGATGGAGTAATTCACATTATTTTCTTAACCTTCTATTTGTCTTCTTACCAGGTCATCAGATAAGGACAGTCACCTGTACACGCTCAGGTGACTATGACCCCGTCCCCACCTACCTATGTGACCCCGCTCTCAAACCACGCACCAACAGGACCTGCAATGCCGATGCATGCCCTCCAAGGTAAGAGCAGGGGGAACCTGTTGCCTACAGGAACCTGATTGGTCCTTTATTGACTCTATAGGGATTGTAATAATCTATTAGGGAACCGGTTAATCCACGAAGCACCCCAAGATTAAAACAACCACATTAAAAGAGCCAGTGTGTATTTCGCACCGTGCATAAGGCGTTCGCAAAATGGCACCGCAACTGATTTACAAATCTGAACTTCATTTAACAACACCAGGGCTAGAGGCCTCTGTTTATTCTTCTTTTTTTTCCTTAGTGATTTTACTTGTTGTACTTGAACATAGATTTTATTTTTCTATGTGTAATCTAGATTTACTTGCGCTATTTAGTTTAAAAGAGAAAAGCAAAAAGAGTGGGTGTTTTGCCTTTCATCGCTGGCAACTAACATCTAACATACTCTGTCTGGATTTATGTCAAGATGTGACCCAGATAAACTTAACACTTAACTTGAAGATAGAGCTGTTAATTTTGTACTAGTTTTAAAAATAGAGCCATCACTCTTTCACCAATAGCAGATTTTGCTCTAAGCATTTATTTTGTCATTCCTGACTCTCTTGGGCCAGCTAGATTGTTTATCCATTAGATATGTGTGAAATTCCTTCATACTTCAGATTCCCTAAGGGAGGAGCAACAAATCTTTTATGAAAACCTTTTAATTATCACAAACATCCACAAGGGAAATCCCACATCCATTCAACTTTGCTCCCTATATACTATTTTAAAGCCTCGCTGCTCACTTTCATATTTTTATTTTTATACCCCCACAACTACTGTTGACATTGATTATTGTCTTTGATATCATGTCAACCTCCTTCAAAAGCAACTACTAGGAGTCATAGCTAAGGGGGTCAATGGTGTACTGCCCCTTCCCCCATTGGAATTCTTAGCTACTTAGTTGCCCCCACCCCCCTCCACCTACCCCATCTCTGTGTAAATAAAACAATTCACAGATTTATTTATTAGATAGTTCATGCAAACTACATAACAAATATAACATGATTATATGCACCTAAAATTGTTACTCCCTCCATATTGGTTGACCCTGACTATGCCACCATGGGCATATAGTATATTGTCCTTACTACAAGCTATTTTTATTTGACCAAACCACTATCATTTCACCTGTGTGCCCCTGACAGATACTGCCTAAAGTGGCTGGGCAGGCAGGCACTCAAGACCAAATATATCATCTTCATATTGACAGAATTTGAAATATGAAGAGAGATTAATAGTGTTGTTTATCTTGTAGAATGTAGAGTGTGAAATATGAAAGATGACAAATCATATTATAGAGTGCACTAATCATATAGCGAGAACAACAATACATAGTTCTACATACTTTAATAGTCTTCTTATGATTAAAGAATGAGGCAAATGAAATTTAAAGAGATAGTAAAATCTTGATTATCAAATGATGTACTAAATTTAATACACCATTGTACCTGATGTCAAATATAAACTACTGTCCAAAGAAATAAATAAAATCTTGTTATTTTTAAAATTTGTTTCTCTTAATTCAAATGCTTTATGATTTTAAATAAAGTTGTTCATATCACAAATCATGTAGAATAGTTCTATCCATCACAATATATGACTTTTCAGAATTCTAGAGTTCTGTATTATATATGTTAGGAAGTATTTATGTATGACTGGGATATCAGTTTCCTAAAAAAGGAAACATAAAAATAGTATTGGTGTAATTCTAGCATTTGATCGCTTCTGTGGTTTCTGTTTGCTAATAAGTGGAAGGAAGTGAGCAGACGACATTTGAGACCCGCTAAAGATCTAATTTGAGCCCCCAACTAAGAATTAATGTTGTTTTTCATTCATCCATGAATGTTCTAATGGGGCAAACAGAATCATACTGGAAAATGTAGGTTAACAATTTAAAGGAAAATGTATTACATCCTCTCAAGTCATTGCAGTTCATTTATTCGGGGAGGGAAGCAACATTTATTTTCTCTGCATGTTCATAATACTTTATGTAAATAAAAAAATTCTGCAATTTGCACATGCATCGTCCTTTGTTTCCTGTAACAACAAAAAACAAGTGCCTCAAACAACATCAACATATTTAAATCTCTACAACATGACATAAAAATGAAATTGTAATTCAACACAATTGATAAAATGAATACCAAGGTTTTAATGCAATTAATAATATTAATTCTTAAAAGATGTAGCATCAAATAAGTGGTTCATTGGCAAGTGGAGTCCATACTTACAGGCTTGTGGAAATAATCAAACAAAAATTCAGGTTCAGAATATAAATACATGTACAGTGCTTATAATAACAACCCAATAACAACCCTCAAAACTCTTAAAAACTTGTAAATATGAGTGATTATTTATTTTTTAATTGACACATTAGGTGGTTCATAGGTGAGTGGAGCCCATGCTCACGAACATGTGATGAGGGGACCCAGGTCAGGCAAGTGTTTTGCCAGCAGCTCCTGGAGAATGGCCGGACAGAGCCCATTGATGAGGACTACTGTCTGGGAGTCCTAGGAGACAAGCCTGAGTACCAACAGTCCTGCACTGTCAGGAGGTGTCCTCGATGGGTGGCCGGAGAATGGGGAGAAGTAAGTAGATTGATTGATTGATTGATTGATTGATTGATTGATTGATTGATTGATTGATTGATTGATTGATTGATTGATTGATTGATTGATTGATTGATTGATTGATTGATTGATTGATTGATTGATTGATTGATTGATTGATTGATTGATTGACTGACTACTGGATTGATTACAGGATGGATGGATGGTTGGATGGATGGATGGTTGGATGGATGGATGGATAGATAGATAGATAGATGGGTGGATGGATTGACTGATGTAGACAAACTCATATTAATTGTCTATGGTTCGATACAATATAGATAGAACAGGTAACACTAGTAGAAGAGTAAGGAAACCAGGAATTATATACATGTATGTGTATGTTCAGTTAATATATTTGTGTACCCTTTAGCTTTAATTCATATGGTTGAGGAAAGGTCTTCCACAGCTGTACATATCAAATCTAGGACAGTATCTATTCATGGAAGGAGAGGAAATAAAGTGTGCTAACTCAACCACCCTTCGTTAGCTGGATTGTCAACACATTTGATCCGTGGCCAGGATGTGCTAGGTCAGGCAAAACCAGGATGTAGGTTGAATGTGACAATTGACTGATGAAAGGTAGCAAGCGTGTTGCGGAACCTTTCATGACAGCCAGCCAAAGGGCCATGGCAGTGGGGCAGCAAGTGGTCAATGATGAATGAAAAAGAATTGCATATCTACCCCTTACCTATTTTGATTAAGATTCATCTTTTCAAGGAAAAAAAAAGTGGATTATATTGAACCAAAGAGTTTAAGTGAACCTGTCTGTCGTTACCTTGCAACTCCCTCCATTTGTTGGTACACTGGCCATGCCACTGGGCTGGGGATCCTTTTGATGAAAGTCAAAGGCTAAGTATTATCCTGCCAAAGGCTATGCATCCCCACTGAGAAACAACTCTCTACAACCAATTAGCAGAGTGACAGACACTTCATATCCTTTTGCTCTCAATGTCAATTTAAAAGCCACATTTGTTTTTGTTATTGCACATGGCATACCAGACCTAGATATTCTACAGGTTATAGGACATAGATATTCCTTTGGTTACCAATAACCCATACCTTCATTAAAATTGCAAGTATTTTGGAGACGATTCATGAAACATGAGGTTTGTGTAAATTATGGGTTAAACCTTGTTGGGTACAAATCATGTCTAAAAAGTCCATGCAGAAAACTGCATGTGTGCTTTTATTGTATCAGTATTTATAATTGTGAACATTGCCAACTCTCGTCAGGTTATTTTTGAATTTGTGTTATTGAAATATGTGTTGAAAACAAGTGATTAATAATTTCCTGGAAAGCAGGTTTGGAAAGGTTAGAATGGAAAGGGGGAGGGGTGGTTACAAAGTCTGGTTTTCAGGATAAATTGCAGTGAAGTTTATAGTAACAGGGTGTCGAGATATGAGTTGTGAGTCCATCTGTTTCAAGATTAAGCTGGCTTAAGGATCGTTGGACGCATGTAATTGTTTGCCAGCATCTCTCCTTGATCCAGAAGAAAACGTGACATGAATCCTATTCAGAGCCAAGCTTTAAAGGAAATAAATATAATATTGATTACACATACCGATAGAATTGATTGACTGAGTGATTGATCAATTGATTGATTTATTTGTTGGATTGATTGATTGTTCCCAATGTGTACCCCAAACAGACAAAGGTTTACTTTGAATTGACATATGGTGATTGGCCTACATAAATTATTCCCAAAGATGATGTGAGATGTCCACACAGGTTGCTCCATTAAGGCAGGGACATAATAAAAACAGTTATTATTGTCCCATCCCAGTGGCAGACCTCCCTGAACCAGAATTTATGTGTTTCTTTCTTGCTGCAGTGTTCCGCAGAGTGTGGAGATGGTGTCCAGAGCAGACAGGTCCAGTGTGTGGCAGACATCCCCGAACCAGACCGGTCCTGTTCCAGAGATGAAAGACCAGAAGAGGACCAGAACTGTAACCTTGGTCCTTGTGACGGAGTGGACTGGCTGACCACCCAGTGGACAGAGGTCAGATGCATGTATATGCTAACCTACTCAATTTATCAAAATCACATTAATTGTGCAAGATCATTACAAATGAGACAAATAATAATGATGATGATGAGTTGATGATGATGATCCACAGTATTTGGATGGCGCCATTTATCTGTTGAAAACATTGAAAAGTGCCCCAAATGACAATCTTTTCAAATAAGGCCAATTTTTAAAATTGAAGTAATGAAAGTCAAAAATATCTTTTTAAAAAGCCATAATGCTAATTTAACAAAATCAAATGCATTTTCCTTCTTTTTGGCTCTTTATTTCTCTACGTCAAACAGTGCACGGGTCTGTGTGGTTACGGCAGCCGGTCCAGACAGCTGTTTTGTGGGACCAGGGCTGGTACGGTGGTGGAGAAGGACCTGTGCGATATGGACATCATGCCAGATATGACTGCTTCATGTCCTCTTCAGTCAGAGTGCGGGCCACACTGGGTTGCCACCCATTGGAGTCAGGTATTGCACATACATGCTTCATTAATTTGGCACTTAACCCTTTGTGCATTCATACACAGGATTGCTCACTGATTGGAGAGCGTGTGCTCTGACAATCTTGCCACACGACGTCTGTATCTGTATAATATAAACCCAAGTTTGACAGTTAATTTCTTAATTATTAAGAAATGTTTGTTGGAAAGTTTGTCACGAAAAGGGCAAAATATCTAATTTTCAAGCAAATAAAGTAGGCTCACTTCCTGTCTCTGAACACACCTCACGGGATCCAGGGCAACTTGGCCCCCACATTGAAGGGGTTAGAAATAGTGCATTTGATCAATCCCATCTTCTTAGCCCTTTTAGAATAAAGACATTTATTTCATTTGTTACGTCTTTATCTCTGAATTACAGTGCTCAACAACCTGTGGTGGCGGTATCCACTCCCGTCTTGTTTTCTGTGCCGATGTGCGAAGTGGTGGGTCTCTCAGTCAGGTGTCCGATGCCAATTGCAACGCTTCAATCAAGTTTGAGACGGAGGAGGTCTGCAACACGGAGATGTGCTCAGAGGACTACGTCTGGTTCCTTGGACCTTGGGGGAAGGTATGTAATGACAAATGTTTGAGTAACTGTTAGTGTACATTGGTCAAAAACACACAATTGAAATTATTTGCACTAAACCCCCAACATGTGTGGCTGTCATCTACACCAGGGCTCGACTTTTGCAGTGGCCCTGGTGAAAATTGCCACTAGAAATGCTGTTAGGGCACCTAATAGGCAGCCCCTCTGGCTCATGATAATGTTGTAGTTATCAAATTGATGCAACATTTTGATCACTAGAAGAATCATTAGGTAACCTGAACTCATGCTTATATTGATTCTTTGCATGGTCTATAGATAGAATTATATATTGATATTTGGTATTCATCAAGTAAAGCAAATGTAATTAGTAATTATGAGATTCAAGCATTTTTTTTCCAAATATTTTCCAGGCATTATTATGATTAATTTAAACTTGGTTTCTTGTTAGTTGCGTGTATACGTTTGGAATGTAATAAACATGTCTTTAATATCTAATCCAATAATTGATGTCCTTGCAGTGTACAGTTCCTTGCAGTGGGGGCACCAGGACACGCGCCCTCATGTGTATGAAGGGGGAGACGCCCCAACGCCAGTCACTCTGTGAAGCAGACATCCGACCAATCACAACAGAGCAGTGCAACATGGGACCCTGCTCACAAGGTAGGTAGAAAGGCGGGGCTTGTGATGTTACAACCAATCAGCATGCAGCTAGAGTAGCTAGTCCTACTTGATTGGATTTGGGATATGCTGTGCATTATCTTCTTGCATGTTGATGTGAATTAGGCATGCATTGGTAGAATGTGATCTGGTTTAAAGTAGGATACTATTGCCAGATGGGTGGATGAAACACATTCATAACCTGTTTAGAACAGGTCCTGAAAAATACTTTGCCAAGAGTCTGTGGAAGTTGCATTTATAGATAAATAAAATCATTTTGAACTGGTTCAGTGGATTAAACGTAAATTTTGAAACAGTTTTGTTTGTAATAGACTGTGCATTTGTTTTTTGTTAAATTGGCATGCATTTTAAATAATTCTTTGGTTAAAAATGTATAACCTGAATGCATGTGTAATTATGTATATAGATTGTGATAGCCCTGGAAGTTTGGGGACCAGTCCTGAGTGGGTTAAACCAAGAAGAGGCATGTTTTCACATCTACTTTTGATATAGAAGTTATCTTTTAACCCTTTCAGGACCGAGTCCAAGATTTTTCGAGCTGGGTCCTATGAAAAAATGTTTTATACCAAAATTAAATTGGTAATAATGGATTGATCATAATATGATGCGCATGTACATTGTATATCGGAGCTGAACTATGCTGTACCAAAATAAAATTATGTTTAATCGGGTAGCCAGTAAATTTGATTATTTTTTTGTGAAGAAAACGTTTGATTTGCATATTAGAAAATGTTTAATCTGTAGTAGGAGCAGCCTTAACAACTGAAGAAGGTCTGACAGCAACTTCAGAAAGAATTGTATCAACTCTGATGTCATCCACATTGCCACCATCAACAACGTCGCCGCCACCACCAACATTGACGCTGTCAACAACATTGCCAACATCAACACCTTTGCCAGCCTCAACAACATTACCAGCATTACCATCATCAGACTCTTCAGAACATTTAGGTGCCAATACACTAGCCCCTGCTACAACCAGTAGAGTAGCTACAACACTTGCAGCCACAAGAAGCAAACCTACCGCAACTACTACTACAGCCGCTACTGCTAGTTCTACCACAAATGATGAAGAAGCGGCAGATACTGAGGTCACTGCCTTTTCGTACGAGGCCTTTATCCCTCCGACTCAGACTGCAGGTCAGGTTGCTACACTTGCTACCACTAGTATCACTGAAGAAATAAATCCATCAAATGCACCATCATCTCTTGCAACATCAGCAAAACGTGCCACATCAGCCACCCTTGCCACAGTTGCACCAGCAATCACGCCCCAAGTAGCATGGAATCAAGATTCCACGTCAGCCCCTGCGGCTACTCCAAACAAATCTTTCAAAATGGCAACTGAAGTTGATAGATCAGTTGATGCTATGCAGCACATCCAATCCCCCACACCCTCCATTTTAACCATAAGTTATAATGTGGATAAGTTGTCTGTGGCTTCCACATCACACACAATTGTAGACACATTGATCCCAACTGATTATCCCATTCCAACCACAAAGACAGTAATAGACCCTAAATTTAAGTCCCCCTTTCCTACTCAAGAACATTATCCTTTTACAACTTCCTCCACAAATCCCACACCCACTGCATTTAAAAAGGTGTCTAAATTTGAAGCATCTCCCAAACTCCCACTCTTCCAGACTACCCCTGCTAAAACTGTAGCAACTGTAATGCATTCACAACCTTATCGGTCTGCCACTTCTCTCCCACCTACCACAGCCACCACAATTAATACGAAATTGGAATCAGCATTGACTCCTGATGCCAGACTCTCAAATACTGCTCCTGCCACAACTGTTCGGCAGGATGAAACCTTTCAGTCCACAACTCCTCTAAAGCCTACCACTTCAACAACAGTTGATCCCATGTCTGAACCAGGAGCAACTTCTAATCCCCAATTTTTCCTTCCTGCTTCTCCTACAACTGTTGAACCTGTAATGCATGAGCAAGATACTCCACCACTCCTACCAAATCCCACTACCCCTACCCCAACTTCTTCCCCTCCGATGCCACCACACTTCCTCTCGACCCCTGCTACAACTGTAGAAACTCTTAGCCACTTTTTAGAGTTAGGGGGCAACCTTCACCCCACCCCATCCATCACTCCAACATCATCATCATCACTACCACCCACATCACCAAGAGCTGTTATATCTACCAGCGATTCCATGCTTGATGCATCCTCCTCATCATCATCATCGTCATCGTCATCCTCCCTCTACTCGAGCTCAATTTCGTCTTCGTCTGGTAAGCAACATTGTTGCGTTCCTTCTGATTTGAATACATCGAATAGCAGCTGCGCCATTGACTTTTGTTGAAATCATATTTATGATTTTTAGAAATATTTTAAATGCTTTCTTCACCAATTTTCATATTTTTAGTTAGTTCATCCATGATATAGCATGATTTGTTTCTCTTTTGCCTTATATTTTTGTTTCTGGTATTTTATTACATCATTGATATGATTTATATGATTATATAAATATAAATTTATATGATTTCCAACAGCTTAGTTGATTTCTGTTGAATCATAGATGCGAACGTTTCTGGCAAAATCAGGCTTTTGTCAGCAAAAATGCAACATTTAGCTTCAAATACTGATTGAAAGAACTCATAAGCTTTCATTTGATACAAAAATAACGGAAAATTTCAATTTTTTGTATAAATATGTCCACATACATTTTTACCTACGTGTAAAAATAAAAATAAAAATTTCACTTTAAAGGCCATTTTCTGCAGAAAAGAGCTTGAATTAGCCAGAGCCAGTCTCATACTATAAGTAATTAAAACTTTTTAGTTAAACTGGCACTATCCCACAACCATTTTAGTTTGCACAGCGTAGCATGAAGTTTTTTAACTTTTGTTCCTATGTTTTTGTTTCAGCACATATGGAGCAAATTCATAAATGTGCGCATGCTTGAACTATTTTTGCTTATAAAATGACTGCAATATGTTCCAAATGTATATTTCTTTTGTTTTTATTAAAGAGAAATACAAATAATGTATGATGCACCTTGATTATTTTGTAATTGTACCATTTATTCTTGAGTTATGAAAGCATGGTTATGTATTAAACTAGATAATGCATGGAGTTTTAAAATTTTATTTTGCACAACTGAAAAGTTGCAGAATCATTGACAAAAAAAGTATGAAATCTTGCTACAAGAAACATCATTGCATGAAATCAATGGTTATTCATTTTTGTTTTACAAATATTTAAGGATAACATATGTGCCTGTGTGTATTTTGTACTGCCTGAGACGGGTCGATATAAAAACTAATTGTGACATATTTCTTTTAGTTTACATCTTGCATGTTTTTTGTTGTTTATTTATAATTTTCGCTATGTTATATTGTGATACATGTATGTAAGACCATACCTGATTCTATGTACCAATATACCAATATAATTTACTCTCATAATTGAAAGTCTTTCATTCAATTTTGTTTGTATTTTTTTTTGAATAAGAGTAATTTCACATATCACAGGAATTTTGCTATGACAAGAGTACACTGTTTCATAGTATATTTCTTTACCTGATATGCTTTTAAAACTGATTATCTATCATATGATTTTAGGTATATGCTTCTTTTCTAATTAAGATGTTATTCCATGTGAGTTTATTATTTTCTGAACATAATGCTGAAAATGAAGCAAGTTACGCAAATCAAGTACTTTGTACTTGTTATCATTTCATTCACTTTTTAATTTTGCTTCCTTAATTAATAGTTCCATTATTTCATCACAAGGCTAATTTTAAAAAACATATATATTTTTTCAAATGGCACTTAATTGTAGTGACATAAGTCATGAAAAAAGAGCAAAATCTATGTAAGTATCCAATGGAATGTTGTATTTAACATCAATCATGAAAAGGGCAAAAAATGTGTGAGAAACAATTGAATGTTGTATTTCTTTTGTGTTTCTTTGGTTACATTTTGGGGCAATTCTTATACAAAACATTTGCATTTACATGTAATTTACTTTCAGAATGGATTAGTACAAAATAATAAATTTCAAACTCAAGTTTTCGTTTTCTTATCACAGCACTGAAACTCTATTGAATGTTTTCATATTAATGTGTTTGATAGAAAACAATTTTGTTGATTTTTGAGCAGCAGTTAAATACTTTATACAATAACTTTTACAAATTTAAATAGAAATTGTATGTGCTCAATTTGTCAAATCTTCAACTGTAAACAAAATCTTGGTGCATGATTGTTAATTTTGGCACACATATTTGTAATTAACTCATTACTTTCAAATAGATCATTCTTATGCATACGAATTCAAATTATAGAGAAATGTGTGCTCTTTCGCGTAAAGTACTAAATAAGAATTGCATGTTATTTTATCGTACCAAAATGCAATGTTGAATTTGTTCTTGACGAATCAAATATTTCATGTATTGTTTTTTCCTCTTTAAGTCGGTTATTTCTTTACTGGTTATATTTTGAATATTCACACTGAAATGTGTTGCTCTCTCTGTCTATTCTATCTATCAGACATCCTACAGGACACAGGGAATGGAGTGCACTGCGATGGCAGCGAGTTTGGTTGTTGTGAGGACGGGGTGACTACGGCGTCCGGGCCATTCAAGGAGGGGTGTCGGTGAGTCCCAGATTGGATTAGGGTGGGGCCGAGACACTGGACACTGACTATCATATACTGCTTCCTAGCTCTTCTTCATATAATCTTGACATTTTTATCTTGTATTAGTCAGTACATATACTGCTTCTTAGCTACTCTTTATATATATAATCAACATTTCATCTCATTTGTATTGGTCAATTATACTGCTTCTTAGTTCCTCTTCATGTATTCAACATTTCATCTCATTTGGATTGGTCAATATATATCCTGCTTCCTAGCTCCTCTTCATATAATCAGCACTTTAACTTATTTGTATTGGTTATTGTGTATACTGCCTTAGATTTGCAGAAATTTCTTTTTTTCCAGAGGGGCTGAAGAATCGTTCATCCCCCCGAACAAAAGAAATTTCTTACAGATGTATGCCAATGTCATTCCTGCTCCTCCTTTGATCACCTTATAATCAGCAATATAGCTCCACTAAACCAATTTACCATCCTTAACTTTCATTTTGTTTATATACGTGTATGGAACTTTCTTCACCACATACCGTAGAACACCATCGTCAAGCACCCCCAATCACCTATAAGCATCTTGCTTGTAAAGACGTTTCTATATGATTCACCTCCATTATTATCCTCATGAATATTCCTCACCATTATTTGCATACTTGATTAAAGTTTCCCGTTTGGACAGAGAGCGGGCGCTCTTTAAAAGCAAGATGCATATTGGTGCTCGGGGGTGCTTGACGATGGTGTTCTACGGTAATCAACCATGTGTATTTCGTATATCTGGGTTGTAGTAGACAAAAATGTTTGTTCTTTTCTTAATTTGCATGGTTAATTATGTACCAGAGCTTCACTTTATTTAGTCTATTTGTTTCTGTTTCATGCATGCTGCATTTAGTTTTTAAATAAAGTAGTTACTTAGATTTTAACTAAAGTAGTTCGATTTTACCTAAAGTAGTTACTAGGTAACAAGTAGTTACTGTTGAATGATTTAGTTGATACTTGATGATGTCAGGTCAAAAACAAGACCTAGATCTGTAGTTTGTTTTAAATATGTATTTCAGTTATGGCTTATGTTCCACATTCCAACTTGTTTACAAATTCAGACAGGAAGGATGTAAATTTCATCTTGTAAATTCCAGCCACCCCTCAGATAATGTTTTTGTTGATTTACACCTGGTTAATGTTAACTTTCACATCTGACATATATATGTTAATTTCAACCTCCACCAACATAATGTTTTTGTAAATTCCAGCTTGTTAGGTTTCATTACTTACATACCAGAGTTGTTAATTTTAGTGAGATTCACTTCTCAAATAACAATTTGATTGACAGGTGGTATATTTTTCAGGATGTGTAAATTTCTTACTCATTTGAGAGGGCTGTTTCAAAAGTCTTTATTACTGTATGTCCCGAGAAAATATTTTGGCAGTTGATTATCATTTGCCAAGATTGATTTGTTGATTTTGACAGCATCACTTCTTGTTATGATAACACATTTTGAGAAATTGTACTGACATTCCTTATCCACTTTGTCTGCTGAAACTATTCTCCAAAATGGCTTAAATTATGTTTTAGTTCAATTGTCCAGTGACTTATGTCATTAGATGGGAAATGACGTTTCAATTCAATATTAAATTAATTTTCAAAGTCTAGAAATGTGTTCTAATTATTCTTTTTAATGATATTTTTACACTAATGTATGGCCGTCCTCCACATCCAATTTTCCAACATGTGATTTAGGAATACATACTTAAGTTTTACATTTTTACGAACAAAAATCTATGTGATCATTTGAGCATATTAAACTGCAAATTTGGTTCATTTAAATGTTTTATTAGTTTGTGTGTTTTTATTAACGTTGATGAATGTTTGTGTTTTTAGTTGCTGTTGAGTTAATCATTATGAGCTTATAGTTAACCATAAAAACATGAATATCTTTCCACTTACTATGTCATGTGGTACATTTTGCACATTTTCATTTTCATTTTCATATAGAGTAGTACTCTCTCTTTTAACTATATATTTCCATCTGTATTTATCATACATATATTCATAGTTAATATAAATGCATGTATGGACTGACAGAAGTTTTGTTGTTATACATGTTCTCTTTTCTTATGTTAATCATTGTGTTTGTATGTTTATATTTTGGGATTCACTTCACCTACATGTATCTATGTTTCTTTGTTCCTTTTTGTTTATGTCAGAATGCCTGTAAATCATTGTTTCTACATTTAATTTTTGCTATATGTCTACATTGTGGGGGTCAGTATTTCAATTGAGTTTCCAAAGCAATCTTCATATATTCATTCACCATATATACACTGCCTTAACTATTCATTCAAATGCAGTTTTGGATCATGTAAGTTTCCCTTCGTATCATTTTGTTTACTAATCATAATAGACAATGGTGCCATTTTATTTTTTAATTCTTCAGTTTGTATTTGTTGCTGACTAAAAAATAATTCCTACCGATATGAGAATTGAACAGAAAACAAACAAACATAGAAACAATTACTTTAAAAATTGAAAATGTACTTGTATATAAATAGCTTAGATATCAATGAAGATGTTAGTTTTAATAATGGATTATAGTAATTGGTGTTTTAAGTATCTTTTTAAAATAATCCATGAGAAGCCATGACAATCATTGGCAATCTCCATAGCAGTTTAAGCTATGTAAAATCTTATTTATCAAACTAGTATACAATATTTCAAACATATAGGAAAACTGACCAGAAATATATAATATAAACGAAAAGGAGCATTTCATTTATATAATATGATATGTTTATGATATATGTTAGGAATATTTTTGTTTGTCTTTAATATAATAGAGAGTGTGAGGCAACTGAATTCAGATGCTGTCCCGATGGCATAACCCCAGCGAAGGGAGAGAACTATGGCGGCTGTGAAGTGACTGAGACTGAGGAACTATTTACCGAAACAGAGCAGAGCATTGCATTGCCCTCACACAATGAAGATGGTATGATTTTAGGACTATGAATGTTTACTGTTGATGTTTGTGATTTATAATTTCTGTTTAGCAAGAAGAGAGTATTGCATTGTCTTTACACAATGAAGACCATACGAAAGGGGAAATATCATGTTTTCTATAAGTTATTTTCACTGTATCAAGTATTTATTTGATGTTGCTTAGGCCAGTCCAGCAGATGGGGCAGGCCATTCTTGCACTGGTAGTTTTTTTTTTTTTTTTGGGGGGGGGGGGGGGGGGGGGGGGGGGGCGGGTTTAAAACTTCTTTCTCTTTCAAGTTTCTTGCTATTCATCATTTCTATGTTAATTTCTTTCTGTCCTAGATCCATGTATTGACTGGCCAGTGCACCCAGTACTGGTATGGTGGATGCTGAGGCAGTGCTAACATCTGTCATGCCTTTATAAGAATAATTTCTTATCATCCACTTTGTTTTTTTATCTCTTTGCCCTAGTTAGATCCATGCAAGCTGCTAATATATCCTGGTATATGCAGAGCCTGGGTGGTAATGTGTTTCTTTGATATTCACTATGGCCAGTACTAGTATTGTACTAGTATAAAAACCTCTCCCACTGATCAATTTGATGTTGTTGTGTTTTTACCTTGGATCCTTGCATGCTACCAACCGATCCTGGTATATGCAGAGCTAAAGGTGGTTAAGCATTAGTGGTTAAGCAGCCGGTCCACCCAGTTCTGGTATGGCGACTTTTGAGGCAATACAAACCTTTGTTGCTCTTTTGACCTATCACTTTATTCCATCCTTTTGTTTGCTTTCTATCTTAGATCCATGCATGCTATCAATTGATCCTGGTATATGCAGAGCGTGGGTGGTGAAGTATTTCTTTGACGTTAACTACGGCCAGTGCACACAGTTCTGGTATGGTGGATGCGGAGGCAATGCTAACCTCTTTGATTCCTACGATGATTGCAGCAGTGAGTGTGTCGGAGACGATCAGAAGCTTACGCAGGAAGGTAACATACAATTTTGTCTTAAATAGTATATATATATGATTAATAACAATTATCAATGTGATATAATCAAAACAAATTTGTAATGGAGACTTAAACCCAAAGGAGATCAATAGATGCAAAAGAAGGTAAACCAAAAATATGTTCAGATTTGTTTTTAACTGGAAGTTTCTACAACTGTTTTCATGTTGACAAAATTTATTGGAGAACTGTTAAAAGGAATTAGGGTTGATGATGCCGTATACAAAGAGTCCAAGAGGGGATTTATTCTCAATGTTGTTTTATTGCAAACAGAATTATGCATATTGCCCATGGTGGAAGGTCCATGCAAGGGATCACACTCAAGCTACTACTACAACATCAAATCAGGCAGGTGTGAGACGTTCAAGTATGGTGGTTGCCGTGGGAACCAGAATCGCTTCAGGACAGAAGCCGACTGTGAGATCGCCTGTGGAACTTTCAATTCAGGTATGTAACACAGCGTAAGTCTCGGGAGAACATGGAGAAAAGAAACAAGACAATTATGATTCTTTGATTCATGCTTATTAGTAATCTCTTCAGGAGAATGCATTTCGTGTAGTGATTTTATATAAGACAATTCATATTGTTCCTATGCAATATTCTTTGAATATGTGTATATATCTGTGGATTGTGGACTAGTCTTCATGAATGGATGGCATTGTTTTATGTTTCTTTCAAATATTGATTTTCTTTCCCAGGATGTTTTCATATCTACTGTTGATCAGAGTGGGATATGTTTGGTTAATATATGTTTTTAATAGAGGAATAAGAAATTAACCCCCAGACTATGAAACTTGGTGTCCCCTGTCATTAACAGTGTATTACCTGTATGATATTTTGAATATCTAGCAGGCAATTGTTTAAAAATATGTCAGCATTTGACATGCTGTTAGATATAAGTAATTTGACTTCGACATGCTCTAGTAAAATTGTTAATGAACTTGTCATAAAGACCATATTAGTTATCAATGTACTAGTTAAATTAGTTGAACAATGTTAGGTAATTTATAATCTGCAATTAATGTTGCCCTTCATTATCATTCCATTCTGTCAGTGCTGTTAACCCATTCCGTACGAGTTAATGAAATCCCCATAGACTATGTGCACAACCCACTCGGTTCCCGTGGTCAAGGGGTTAATGAATTGAGTTGCACCTTTTCTCTCCTAGATCATTGCACTCTACAACCTGAATACGGCAACTGCAGAGACTCAGAGGTCAGGTGGTTCTTCAACGTCATCTCTGGCATGTGCGAGGACTTTGAGTATTCGGGTTGCCTTGGAAACCAGAACCGCTTTCTGGACAAGCAGACGTGCGAAGAGAGTTGCAATGCCAACATCCCTGATAGTGGGCGCTATCTGTCCAAGTATGGTAAGCTTGCTGTCTTTTGTGTATCAATATTGTTTCTAAACGCATTCAAGACTATTTGATGTTGGTATAACATGCAATCTCCATAGACACCAGCCTTAGTATTTCCTAGACCAGTCCAGATTGGGTTAAACCAGTTAGGGACAATTTTATTTCATTTTTCAAAAGGCATATCAGATAGATTTGACATATAACCTAGTCCAATATATGTCATCTTTAGCAGTTAACTTATAATTTGACATAAAAATACATAGTTCAGAGACATAAGTGATCAACTGTAAGATCAATTCCTGCATATCAAATCTAACCAGAATGTACATGTAGTATGTATTTATTGTTCAATAGTAATATTTCAATTGATTGAAGAACTATTGACATGTTTCATGAAATGTCAGCATGTTTTTGATTTTCCTCTCAGTTATTTAATGCCTATCTATTCCAAACAAATGTGAATACAATAGTCTTCACTTCATTTGGTATGCTTTTGTTCCCTATTAAGTGATGCAAATTTATTTCAGAAATATAACGAATGTTTGGTCAATACCTGCCCCTTAAACACGTATACCCCTTTAAATGTTACCCCATAAAGTGGAGACTACTGTACATGTATAGAAATAAATATATTCGTCAATATGAAGTTAAGTACTTCTTCTTTTCTCGACCTGGTACAGATCGCTGCAGAATGCCTTCTGAGGCAGGCTGGTGTGATGATGCCATCACACAGTGGACGTACGATGTCAAGGAGGGCAAGTGTACAGAGTTTGTTTACAGTGGTTGTGATGGCAACGACAACCGCTTTGACACGGAGCTGAGATGTCAGGAGAGCTGTTATGTGGAAGGTTTGTATTCAATTTAGGATAAAAAATAGTACAGGGAAACCCCGTTATAACAAGGTAGTCGGGACTATCAAATTTACCTCGTTATAAGCGGTACCTCGTTATAAACGGCCGAATTAATAACAAACATTTAAATGAACGTAGGAATCAGGACCAAAGGATTCTCCTCGTTATAAACGGTACCTCGTTATAAGCGAGCTCGTTATAACGGGGTTTCCCTGTATTACACTTTCAGTTATGCGAGTGCCTATCACCACATAGTATGCTGACCATGTCCTTTACATGCAATGCAGAACAAGCTCTGTAACAAAAAGATTGACAATTAATCATACAATCAATGGACTAGTTGTACACTTAATCGTTGTTACAGGGCCCTGATGTTGCATTGTTCAATGTCAATGTGTCCCTTTTCCACAAAAATATTTGTAATAAAGTAAAAAACTACTTGGATAAATATTTACTTCAGGACTATTCTTGTTTATTAATGTACATTGTAATAGGCTTGACACTGCAATGGCTGTACGCAGAAATTGGTTCTCAATCTAACTGTTATTGCAAAAGGAAAAATATATGGAAGGACTGCTCGAGGTATTAGTCAATTAGGATGCACTTCAGTGGAAGTTTTAAAAAACGTTATACTCCAGAATATGCAAGGAATGTATGCAAGAGCAGGTTCAGAATTCCAAAATATGAAAAGTTTATTTTGTTTTCTTTTTTTCTTTTTACAGGCAAGACGCTTTGTGAACGTATGCAGGGCCTATTTGAGTCGTCAGGCATCCAGGACGAACCCCAGTGCAAGTTTGACGGCTCATTTGAACCTGTCCAGTGTCCCCCCAGGACCGGTGACTGCTGGTGCGTAACGGACGTTGGCGAGGAGATAGAGGGCAGCAGAATTACCAGGCAACTGCATACGCTCAGACCGGACTGCTCAAGTAAGCTGGCATTCCCTTTACCTCCTTCCTTAAAACAGTCTGCAGGAACAGCAAACGCAATACCTAGAGTTGTGTAAGGCCAAGGACAACCCAAGACATAGCAACTTTAACATTATGTTGACATTAATAACTAACAGCACAAGGATGTTATGTACCACAATGCACCCCAAGTGGTGATTACTTGAAATTGAGAAATTGTATGCTTATTTCATTTTGTAGGCATGCAAAGCATGATCATGCCTACAAGTAAATGTTTTTGAATGTTTATAGAAATTGTTATAATTGTAATGAAGTTCATTATTGTTATTATTGCCTTCTTTATTTCTTTATAACATGTATATGTTTGAAGACCAATACAATTGATCTTATATTATCTTATCTTTTCCCCTCTTAACAGTCTACGAAAACAGCGCAGGCAATACTAAGAGTTACGTGAGTCCAACAACTACCCAAGACATGGCAACTATGACTTTGTGCGAGCAGCACCAACTCACAGCGCAAGGAAGCTATGTACCACAATGCACTCCGAGTGGAGAGTATGAGCCCATGCAGTGCTACGGGTCTAACATGGACTATTGCTGGTGCGTTAACGAGAATGGTGAAGAAATGGACTTCACCAGGACCCTGCCTGGGCAGGACAAGCCAGAATGTGTTGGTAAGAGGATAATACACATTTTCTAAAGTAGATTTGAGTTATATAATGACCTCCTAATGGGAGAGAGTATGAAGAAATGCAATTTGATGGAACCAAGATGCATGGACTTGAACCGGACTTTGCCAGGACCCTGCCTGCGCAGGACAAGCCACAGTGTGCTGGTAAGATTATTGAACTTGTGACAATG
This sequence comes from Echinarachnius parma, assembly GCA_037951105.1. NCBI lineage: Eukaryota > Metazoa > Echinodermata > Echinoidea > Clypeasteroida > Echinarachniidae > Echinarachnius > Echinarachnius parma. The sequence continues at coordinate 311,417 of JBAMJV010000235.1, read as the reverse complement.
ATTACAAAAATAGGGTTGAGTTATATAATGCCCTCATAGTGGGGATTATGAAGCTATGCAATGTTATGGGACCAACATGGACTATTGCTGGTGTGTCAATGAATACAGGGAGGAATTGGACTTCACCAGGACACTGCCTGGACAGCAGGACAAGCCCTTGTGTGTTGATAAGATGATTTGGTTTATCTGGAAATGGATAAGGATGTTTATTGTCTTAACCCATTCACTACAAGATTCTGAAATCTCCATAGACTTTGTACACAACCCACCCAGTTCCTGTAGTCAATGGGTTAACAGAACACCTTGACAAAATAGTTGATGTGGTGCACTACAATTGCATTTTTTTCTATAATAGATATCTATCATCACAGGAATTATTACAAGCATGAAGGAAGTATTGTTGGATTTTATTTGTTATTGTATGAACTACCAAGTTTATCTAGATGAGATATGAAAACAGTGAATAGAAAGACCCCAACTAAAAACAAGTGACCCAAAGGAACTATGTCTTAAGTGTTTGTATAAGATCAACATGTACTCTATTAATTTCATCCATGCAATTGTGAATTCAGCAACAATGTATGAGAATGTGATGTCATATTGAACTGTATGTGCATTCACAAACAGAAAACAGTATATGAAATTCTCAGTCTCTATTACAGTTTGTATCTTCTTTGCTTTGTTTTTTCTATAGGAATCTTGAACTCAGTGTGTTTCAGGGCCTACCGTGCTGTTATGTTAGGCCAGGTTGAGTCAGCATACATGCCGCAGTGCACGCCACAGGGTCTATTTGCAAGACTACAGTGTCACACAGAGAGAGGATGTCTGTGTGTGGATGAAATGAGTGGCACCGCCCTCTTCTCAGTCGACATCAACCCAGAAACGGCAACACCAGCAACTTGCGATGGCACTAGCACAAAAGGTATTAGTTGACCCATCGGTAACACCTCAATGTAGCTATAACATTCCAGCCAAGAATACATACCAAGCGAAGCCATTTATTGTTTAAAAGAACACATACATGTATATTACATTACTGTAGCATTCAAACAGGAATTAATCTTTCATTTCTTTAACTAAATTTGTTCAAATCTTAATGAATTCAATTGTCTAAATCTTACGCTTATGTAATAGTGTACATTTGCTCCATATTAAAACACAATTTCTCACGAGCTGCAATTTCTATGGTATGCTAATTTGTTTCTTTTCGTCTTTGAAACCAACATTTATTTATAAAATCTGCAGTCTTGTCTGTTTGCGAAACGCATCGTCAGGAAACCCTAGCAGCCAGCGAGGGCTCACCATCATACCAGACTCAGTATATTCCTCTATGCAACGCCGACGGGTCCTACGCGGAGGTCCAGTGCTACAACGGCCAGGCCATGTACTGCTGGTGTGTCAACGAACAGGGAGAGGAGATTGCTAACACCAGACAGAGGGGCACTGAACCGGATTGTACTGGTTCTGGTTCTGGTGAGTTTCACAAAAATATGAATTATTTGTATAAAAATGTTATAGTATCGCTAGCACAAGGGAAAGGTGTACCTATTACTGTTTTCCCATGCATTATTTATGAATTGGATCAGATAAGATATATATAACCCAACATATACATGTAAATATGATAAGGCAATAAGACATTTAGGGGATAATTGAAACGTATCCGTACTGAGTCCATTTTTATTTAAAAAGATATATTTTTTTTAATTTCCAATCAAAAATTCTTGTGAGTGATCTAGAGGTCCCTTCAGCCACACTCTAGATGCTGAGACAACCATTGTCATCACCATCACACGAGCAGCCACATTGGATCTTTAAATCACATTTTTTTCTAAATTTCTGTGTAAATTTTCTTTCAACAGTTCTTGTTGGTGATCTAGAGTTACCATCAGTCATAAACCTGGTGACAGAAAGTGTTGAGGCTGTCACGGTGTATGAGCAGGATAGCGATCTAGATGCCGAAACAACCACAGTTATCACCACCACCCGGGCGGCCATCTTGGATCCAGAAACCACCACTGCTGAGCCATCTATCCCAGATGTTTTCACCACAACTCGGGCATCTGTAATTGATAGAGATTCCACTGTCACACAGGCAGCCATCTTGGATAAAGACATCACCATCATCGGAGAGGGGGAAGATGGAGAGCTGGGGGATCCAGACGAATATGAGTGCACCGACAGCTCAAACTGCTTAGGTAAGCCTTCTGACTTGTGTCGGTGAACATGTTTCCTGTTAGATATATCTCTTATAAGCTCAAACTGCCTAGGTGAGTCCTTAGACTTGTGTCATCTCACCAGTTCCATCCCATTTTTACATATGTAGTGAATACATATTATACCAGTTTCTGATCTATACGCAATGAGTATTTCATCAAATTTATATCAGATTTGATTTCTGATATATATTAGCACCTGTTTTCAACCAAGTAATGCATATATCATTTACTAACCCAAAATGTGTTTATATATTTAACACATTCCAGTAACCTGTTGATGTTGGTATATTCTTGAAAGAACACAGCTCAAGATACCATCGGCTCAGTTCTAAAAATGTACCATTGAAGGCACATCCTCGGCGTTAGCATCAGTTAGAGTCCATCCACAGTCCTGGTATGACCGGGCAACATGGTGGCCAGTGCTGAACTGCCATGAACTGCCGTGCCAAGGCCACGCCCAGATTGGGTACTAGAAACCAAATGTTAATCCAGTTTTAAAAAATCTTCTCTAGGTGCATCATCGGCTAGCATCATCCCATCTACAGTCGTGGCGGGACCTGGCAACAAGGTGGTGCTCACTTGCGAAGCCCAGGGCAATCCAACACCATTCTTCTAATGGGAACCTATAAGCCATTTAATTTTGTAATTCCTTTCAATATTTCTTTTCTTATAGGAGCATCATCGGCTAGTATCAGCCAGAGTCCATCCACAGTTGTGGCGCGACCAGGCAACATGGTTGTGCTCACTTGCGAGGCCCAGGGCACGCCGACACCGTCCATCCGTTGGGAGCGCAACGGTCATGACGTGGCGGCCATGAACAATGCAAGGCTAGTGGTCAGTGAGGATGGCACCCTAAACATCCTAAATGCCAGGGTTGAGGATTCAGGCCCCTACCTGTGCGTGGCGGACAATGGCATCGGAGAGCCAGACAGGGCTACCTTTGAAATCAGGGTTTCAGGTGTGTGTATACTGATGGTGATGGTAGAAAAACTGGTGCTCTTTCTAGCTGTTATGTAAATTTAGAGGAAAGTTTCTTTTAAAAATGTATGTTTATTACCTTGAATAAATGTTTCATAAATATCATAGACCTAGGAAGGGTCACTTTTCAACTTTCGATTCAAATGCATGCATGTATAAACTTGCTGAAAGATGGGTTAAGGTTGATAAAAGAGCCATCATTTATAATGTAAATTAATACAAGAAAGATGGAATGACGCATTACAACAAAATATTTCACCTACATCATTCTGAAAGGAAGTACATTATATTGAAAATAATCAAATTAATATAACAGGATGCTTAAATTTGTTCCTACTCTCAACTTTGCTCTACAGAACGACCGAACAGACCCCTAGCCCGGCAGTCGCGTATCCGAGTGCATGAAGGCAAGAGCGTCACCATGAACTGCCGTGCCAGGGGCACGCCCACTCCCACTATCACATGGGAGTTCCAGGGTCTGGAGTTGTCGGACATCGAAACAAGGGTCACCAAGCTCCCTAGCGGCTCACTCAGAGTTAGTGACGTTGGGCTTTCGGACGTCGGAACGTACAAGTGCACGGCACGGAACATGTATGGTATCATACAGATGAGGACTTTTACGCTCATTGTGGAAGGTACGCAAGCAAGAATTGTCATCCTTATTATTAAATGTAACAATGTTTTGATTATTAATGGCAGACCCTTTAAAAGGGTCTGCCCTTACTTGATTACAAATCAGAAAGAAAGAAAAAGTTACTTGCCTCCCCTTTATATTCTTGTAGCTTGTTGCTTGCAACTTATAGAAAAGAACTAAAAGAAACATGAACAGCAATAGTCCCATTGCAGTTATTTATCATGAACAAGAAAAATAATGAAAAATATGTTTTGTACGTGTTTGATGTTTCTTTCAGCTGAAGTGAAAATTGTTGACCCCCCTGCCAGTCAGAAGGCCACGGAAGGGGAAGTAGTTACTCTCCGATGCGGCACCACAGGCTCACCGAAACCCAACATCAGGTGGATGGTAGATAACAGTCCCATCCCAACCTTGCAGCGCTTCACCATTGGAGCATACGATGAACTCATCATACAAGGTAGGAATATGCAAGGCCCTTAATCAAAGTACTATAAGCTGCTAGCCCAAGCCCAATGTATGTGTTAATCAAAAGTTGATTATGATTATGAAAGAATGATTAAGGTACGCTTATATATAGAAACATTTCATTACGGTTCTTCTAGTATTTATTTCGGCAAAACTATAATTAAGAAAACATTTTTTTGTGAAAGCAATTTTTAAATTTGGTAGAATATGCTGGAGAATTCTTACAATTGGGCAAATATCAATATTTATTTTATGCCACGTCAAAATGAATATGGATTAGCATCATTACGTAACTTTGTCTTTGTAACTTTCTCATGACTCAACAAATCAAAATATTATTTTAAATATTACACCGAGTGTTGGTTTTATAAAGTGGTACATTGCTACTTTGTAAAGTTATAATCTTGTTTGAATGTGTGTGTTTTTTAAACATTTTATTTTGACAGATATCAAGATGAGTGATTCTGGAAGGTACTCTTGTACGGCAGCAAATGGCATCAGCTCCAAAAGTGCTTATGCTGAAGTTACTGTACAAGGGGGTAAGTTACATCTTTTTGCATTGATATGAAAGATAAAAATGCTAGAAAGTGCTTAGCTAAAATAAAAGCTTGGGACGTAGTCGAGAATGGCCTTATCTTTCAAAGTTAGAGCAAAGCAGAATCTTCATCAGATGGTTATAATGACAAGCTCATAAAATTGATCAGATAAACTACAAATATATATACTGTATATTACTAAAAGCTTTTAAATATTGATTATTTCCATTAATAGTGATACCCAAGAGAAAATATACGACTAGAATTATGCACTTATCAGTAACAGTAAGCACAATTGCCAGCGTTTGGCTCTTCTTTATGATCATGGTCATGGGCGTAAATTTGTTCGGAAAGCACAATGCATTGGGGGGGCGAGCAATTGTTCACAAACAATGCTCGCCCCTCCAATGCATTGTGTTTTCCGAACAGATTTACGCCAGTGATCATGGTAATGGAGGGGACTGCAATTGCCAGGACTAACTGCAGTATATGTCTTGTCAACTCATCACTTTTGCCAAGCTTTGCACATGACATTGATGTAATGAAATATTGTACATAAATTTTATATAATAATAGATCCCTCCTACCATCCACCCTCTCCTCGCAATACCAACAGTCCTTTCTAGGACTATCAACAGTCCTTTCTAGGACTACCAACTGTCCTTTTTAGGACTCTCCTAGAAAGAATACCAACAGTCCTTTTCAGGACTATCCCAACAGTCCTTTCTAGGACTAACAACAGTCCTTTCTAGGACTACCAATTGTCCTTTTTAGGACTCTCCTAGAAAGAATACCAACAGTCTTTTTCAGGACTATCCCAACAGTCCTTTCTAGGACTATCAACAGTCCTTTCTAGGACTACCAACAGTCCTTTCTAGGACTACTAACAGTTCTTTTTAGAACTCTCCTAGAAAGAATACCAACAGTTCTTTTCAGAACTACACCAACAGTCCTTTCTAGGACTACCATAGTCCTTTTCAGGGCTTACCAATCCACCCATCTCACATGGTGTACCTGTAAACCACACGTATTATAATAATAGATCCTTAGAATTAACTTTTATTCGTTTATGTGTTAATTTACAGGAAATGAAGTGGACCCTAATTGCCAGGATCAACCTCAATATGTGTCTTGTGAACTCATTGTCTTCGCCAAGCTTTGCACCAAAAGTCGCTACTACAATTTCTGTTGTCGGACGTGTCGAGACAATGGGATGATACCATTAACAACACCAGCACCTTAAAACTACTGCCAATATTTATTACATTTAATCCCATTATTTTGTTATTTTTCTCTAGTTTTTACATTTATATTTAACTGTATTTTTCAATTTAAAAATTTGAGTTTTACGTTTTAATTCAATTGTATTTTCTCCAGGATTGTCAATTTTTAATGTCAATTTACTATTGATAATTTTTCACACTTCAATTTAATTGGATATTATCAAGTTATATCAGTATAAATTTAATTTGTTCCAATACTTAACATTCATGCTTTCGGTACAGTTTAAACATTCTGTGAAAGTCTCTTCCACACTCTAAAATATGGTAGTTTTGAAACAAATTTAATATGAATGTACATAATGCAATAAATTATTGTTTTTAGGGATCTTTATTTACTGGAAGAGTCTCATTCATGACGTACAAATACTTGTATTTATTATTAATTGTACATTTTTAAATTAGATGATATTGATTAGTTAGTTCTCCCACCAAAGTAGTACTTTGCAATTTAAAATCTAGAGAAGAGAATAATTTTAGGGTGTTCGATAGTAAATGTATTGAACACAGAATTTTAAAAACTTGAAATAATTGTACTGATACATATCTGAAGTTCAACTTTCCACTTGTAAATTAAATTGATAGTAGCCCAAGTGTAATATTAGATGAATGCGTTTCATAAGAAATATATATTCCTTGCGAGGAGGAGGTCATTGAGAGCACTTGGCACATAATGCCCACCCAAAAGGGAAAGAAATTATTGCCTTTATAATTTATATGCATTTTATAAATTCCAAACCAGACTTATTTTTTGCGTATCTAATAAGTTTCTTCCCAACTGCATTGCTACTAATAAAAAAGTAAAATGCATCGTCTTTCATCCAAATGAATCAAACCATGCCATACTAATTTCTATGCAATGGTGTTTTTATGATCAGTAAGTTGTATATTTTCTTGAAATGTGTTTCAAAAGCAGGAACCTTTGTAGTCATGTTCTAAGGGTAAATTATGCTCTCAATTCGTTTTTTAAATATGTTATAATTCATGCTTATTTTTGTGCTGTATATCAATGTGTACTTACATGTATTAGGCATTTTCTTGTCACAATATATTGGTGAAACCTTTTTTTAATAAAATATATGCATTAACTATGTCTAAGATTAATCAAGCTCAAATTGCTGATTTACATAACAAGTCTTTGGGCCAAAGTATATTGAATTGTTTACAGTCTTCATTGGCATATCTATTTATAAATATATGTAAGTATAAAGTTATATATTTCACTGGGTGCTGTTTGAATGTATTAAAAACAACTCGTTTGTTTGTTTTATGATGTATGAGATTTTGTCTGTAGATATTTGCTGTACATGTTAATTCAATGTATTATTCTGTCTCAACTGCCCTTTGCATATTTTAGAATGTATAAACGTTCAGTAGAGCTTGTAAATGATGCATAGTTTTAGGAATTACTTGTTCCGACAGCAAACCATTTTTTTAGTGTTTCATTTGCTGTATATATATATATATATGTTTCCTATTTGCACTTTGATAAAGTATTTGATTTGATAAAGGACATCTTCTGACAAAGTCATGTTTTTTTATTGGTGCTAACACATACTCCTTTGCTGCAGTCATATGATACTGGCCAAAGTATGAATCCATTTATTGCATCAAATTCTCTACCTACCTGCAATACTCAAATTGGCAATGTGGAATTTGGATTTGTTTGGGGGGAGCTGTGTTCTGTACATGGCCTTTTTACTTATCCGACTGTGTCTGGTGTTTTGCGATTATAATATTTTGTTCATTGAAAAAAAAAAAAATTGTGTTTACAGTGGTGAACTTAAGAAGGGGGAACTTCAGGGAAATACAATTGCAAGATGCAGAGTGTAGGTGAAGAAGCAGAACATTCCAGAAATGCTACGCATTAAACTCTAGCTCGCTCGACTGCACAGGAAGCCTGGGCATCTAAAGTTTGTCCTTTGTCTAATAATCAAATCATGGAAAAAATTAATATTTATTTTTTCAGAGGCTATTTTCAAGCTTGCCTGCATGAAAATATCTCTTTAAAATTTGTTTTGCATTGAACTCTATGCACATTTAAGGGAGGTCCTTTATGATTTTCGATGGCTCTTTCTGGCATTTCGGGGGAAAATTCGCCCAGAGCGCCCGTGTATTTTTTTCACTGGATCATCAAAGTGACTCTGCATTGCCAATTTGTTATATGGCGGGGGTTGGGAGAATCAGTTCTGCAGGAATTCAAACAGCCATTTGAGTGCTGCAAAGTGATTTCAGTTTTGTTTTATATCTATAAGGAAAACGCTGCAGTTCTTTACATTGTATCTTACATTGTATTTATGTGTGTTCAAGGCAAAGAGGTTTTTAGCTAATTCTAGACTCCATGCTGCAAATCTACATTCAGGTGCATGTTGACTATTGCTCATGGCAGGGCTTAACCCCTTGACTACGGGAACCGGGTGGGTTGTGTGCAAAGTCTATTGGGATTTCACAAACTCGTAGGGAACGGGTTAATGCTAGCACTCGCCCGGTGGCTTGTCAGGGCAAGTCAAAATTCATATCAGCCAGTAAAATTTCATAGAAGTTACATTTTATTGCCTAATTGGGCAACTAGTTTTTCTAACTGACAATGATAGAGTGAGGACACTTTACTTGTACTTGTGTCTTGTCTTTTTGTATACTGTAAATGCAGTTTTTATCAAAAGTTGTGGATTTGTATTTGTTTTACATGTATCATATTTTTAATCACATTTGTTCCCCAAATTGTGGCATATTTTCATAAAAACGGTGCATTCTATATAGTGTGTATTTACACTGTGTCGTACTACAGTGGAACCTCCTAATAAAAAGCTCTGTCAGTATAACGAGGTAACTTCACAGGTTCAGGTTCTATGTATTTTATTATTTTTAAGCCCCGATACAAAGAGATATCTGATATAACAAGGTCAATTTAATGGGCCCTAGGTGCTCGTTATAAGAAGGTTCCACTGTATTAACCTTTTCACATTATGTTCCTAATGTTGCAGGTTTTTTTTGGTGTGTATGTCATTTATTGTGGGTTAAAAATGTTAGTTCATATGTATTGATTGACACATTTTTTGTTTTATTTCTTCTTTTTTTTACAAAAAAAAAACATTTGAAGGTATATATTTTTAAGGTAAAAGACTCCACGTTATTTTATTAATTTACAAAAATAATAAGTAAATAGTACAAGTTCTTACATTGCACATATTTTTTTCTTTTTAAAGTGTAAAAGCAAAGCTTTAGAAACAAATATTGTCATCAATACTGTACTGTAATCACTGTCAATACCCTAGCACATTGTGAAATAGTAAATATTATAGGTTTTGTCCACCTTTCATTTACAACAAATGTTTGGCATTCTAATTTTATAAACTAGCTAAAATTCAAAACATCACAATTAAACAATCAAAATATACAAAGTAACCACTTTGAGCATGTTAAGTTTTGTATAATCATTAAAGGTTGATATATCTCTTTTTTCAGAAATGGTGCTTGAATTATTAGAATACATTAAAAGTGTTTCACATAGATAACGTGTTCAGAAGTTGATGTACAAGTCACATACTTTAATGTTTCTATGTGTGCCTTTTGTTACAATTTGACATGTAAAATGTAAAGGCTTCTTTATACATGTACTCATAAATCAACACACATTTACTGTACTGGCAGATATCATATGCATATTGTAAACCAAAACAAATTAGCATTTCTTGTTTATCTGTGTAAGCCTTTTTGACAAGATATGCAGCATTAATTCATTCATTATGTTTACTGATGTAATTTGCCTATTCTATACCATAATCAGAAACATGCATTAAATAAATTTCCAGTTTTGTACAAAATATTTATACAAAGTTTGAATGGATGTCATTTATAATGTTACGTAAAGAAGTTAAAGTGGTTTCATAATTATCTTCTTTGACTTTCTAACAGGCATTTTGTATATTCAAGGAACCATGTTACTCTATATCCATACTAAATCTTCCACCCATTTCATACATTTTTAAATTCTATTACATCTTGTTTAACAATTGGACTTTTTTCAATAAACCATTCAATTTCTTAAGATGATTTGTGTAACTTTATTTTATTTTGTTTTTACATTACCATATTTGCACATTACATGTTTCAACAAATTAAATCTTAAAAGGCTGCATCTATTCTCTTACAAATAGAGAGCACATATCAATAGCAAGCATATAAAAATGACCCATTAAAGGGATATCTAGTAACATTGTTCAAATATTAAAAAAACTTACTTAAAACTCAACAACAATTTGTATTACCAATAGAAGCATGTAACAGGTTTTGGTTTTTCAAATGTCCCGTTTGTTAAACAAATATTTACGATTGAATTATCCAATGGAAGGTGTTAGCAAATATCACTTTACATTTGTGCTCATTGCACGGCCCTGTAACCTCCATTTAACATGACATTTTAACACATTATTTAGTGGACATACCGCATCTCAACAAATAAAAAAATACAAATGTTATCAACCATTCATCACTTTTTGCACATGTCAACAAAGTTACTATATCCCTTTAAGGATTGTTTTTCTCAAGCATGATTTTATTGAGAGATAGATTCATGTAGATGTATGTATCAATATTGATCTTTAAATTGAAATACTGGATTTTCCTTTTCACTCCCTCCTATAGAAGTTAATTCATGAGCTGTTAATTGTGTGACGATCTACACTGCATATCTTTGATAACATTTGTGACTGGATATATGAAGACCCTGCACTTGTCAGTAAAACAAAATTTAGATGTTCAAGGCAATAGAATAGCCTCATCACAAGCTTTAATTTGATGCCTTGTTCTAAAATATTGGAGAATATTTTGCAAAAATATGATTGTTTCCATTTTACTAAAATCATACATTATGTGAACTAATAATACCCATTTCTTCAAAACATGAATTACTGACAAGTGCAGGGTTTTGCAATATTCAGTCACATTTGGTATAATCTACTGATCTTCAAATTGAAATACTGGATTTTTGTTCACTCCCCCTCAGAAGAAGTTTATTTGTGAGGTACTAATTGTGTGTCTACACTTGAGGTGTCGATTTCGGGAGTATTTCCCTCCCGGGACTCGCGATAATTTTTCGGGCGAGTCACGGGTACCCGAAATTTAACCATTTGTTGATTTCGCTATCGGCATGTCACGCCGCTGGGAAAACATGTTCATTCAAGTGACAAAAATGCAGCGTATTTATGCCTACAGTCTACACTGCATATTTTGGATAACATTTTACAGACATTATATGAACTATAACATCATGGAAGACTGGGATTGGATATGAATAGTTTATACAAAACATGATAACTACATAAAATGCAGTCATCTAGTAATCATACAGTGTGTCAACTCAACTGTCAGTAATAAAAGGATGGAACATGGCAAAGTTCAATAATGAACAAAAAACAATGAACCTTTTCCTAGTAAGCGCTGGAAAATACCCCAAAGTTGCTTGGCTATTTCAACAAAGAAAACAATTCAATGTAAAGTGCACAATTAAGTGAATTAACACACAGCACCATGTCCAAGTCAAGTTGCAATATCAATAATTAAAAATGATTTACAAGATTACCAGACAATACATTAAAAATAAATATTACATATAAATTCAAATATCGCATTTTGAAAATCCAGCAGTTTATAAACTCCTTTCTAGGCTATGTAGAAGACTTTTGTTTTTAACGACATAAGCTTCATCAAATATAATACTCTGTAATCCAGGCACCTGTCTTTCCACCCACAAATCTTCCATTGTCCTTCCTTGTTCCGCTCTTCTGTCCATCTCTCTTGTTTGCATATCCCTTCTCTCGCGTCTCTTCCTTTTAAATTATCTTTGTACAGCAGAACCTCTTTATAAAGAGCTCTGAAAACTCATGAATAAACAAGGTAATTTCCAGAGTTACAGCTCTCTATATTCTTCCTTTTTTTAACTGTAATGTAACAAGATACATGACATAAAAAGATTGTATAATGAGGTTCCACAATTTCATAAATTATATAAGTTTTGGTGTTCTCCATTGTCTTTTTCTTCTCTCCATCCTTTGAGAAGTGTTAATTGTTTTGTTGTTCTCTCCTGTCTCTCTCTTCTGTCAGTTTCTTGGTCAGCTCTATCTGACGCTCCAGTTCTTCCTTGTTCTGTCTCTTTCTTTCTTGCCTCTCCAGGTCCTTGTAGATTCCCTTTCGCAGTTCCTGCGATTTCAGAAAGAAAAAAAACATACATGTAACAAAACATCAGTTATATTTTGAACAACTTTTTGGAACATAGTTGGAGCCTCATGGAGGCCCAACTGTACTCAGTAAACTAACATCAATGTCTTTCCACCACTGCTTCTTCTCTTGTGTTTCTCTGTTCCACTCTAGCTCTACCTCTTCTGTTATCTATAGATATCTTTTGTAAATATTCTTGTAAATTGATTACATAAATATACTCTGGTAAATGCACTTGCTCCACATCTACAATGTAAATGGTCATATCAAGAGTAAATATGAACATTGGTGTCGCGCCAGCAACACTGACAACCATTTGCACGCCATACACACCATTTCCTTGGAGAATAGAGTACATATATACAATGCATGGGAGCAGTCAATAATCAAGCACCAATCATTCATTGTTTATGGCTGCACAGCCACAGCCTGCTCCATACAACAGTATGGTCTGTATGATTTAACCCCCATAATAAGAACAAAGCAAACTTCATAAATTGTAGAAGGGTACAAATTTGAAGAAATTAAATATAGCCTCTGTGCTATGAACTGTCCAGAGCTAAAATTAATATTTTTCCAAGTTAGGCAAGTCAAATTAAACCTTTCAGTTTCAAATTTTGGTAGCCTGAATACATGATTAGATGGCCCCAAATAGAAAAGGCAATTTTACAAAGTCTGTACGACCACTAAACGCGCGCGTCAGATCTGCCGTCTATTTGGAATCGGCGGGCGACTTGGATGAAGACTAAAGCGCAATCATCGGTCGTTCAGAAGTCGCGATACGACACGGAAAGAAGTCGACGAGGTGCATAAATCACTCATTTTTATGCGGAATGGAGCAAAAAATCATCATTCTGATCCACCCCATAGTTGTATCACATATGTATCATCTAATCGGTGGTAAGTACCGTATCATATGTATCATTTTAAGCACAATTATCGTGCACATAAAATGATAAATTCGGGGGCACTATCAGTATCAGCCCGACCTTGAACGCTAGCGCTCCGCGCTAGCGTTCACTTGAGTTACCTCACATAGTGCATGATGTCATTGATACAGGAATGGTGTCTGTCTGCAACACTGTCCCTGATAATGTTTTTGGCAACGCCAAAACATACACAAACATGATCATGATGATGGACAATCAACATGGCCTGGACAAAGTGTGGAAATGTATTTGTACTGTCCCACATATTGACTTCTGCGTCTAGTGAAAATAATCTACCAATTAAAATCTTTAAAATGTACTATCAATATCATACCCTTTGATCTGATTTCTTCTTATAATGAACCCCTGCTATAATGGCAGTCGCAGTAACCACAGACAAACAGAGAGTAGCCTTTGATGCCGCTGACATGTTCGATTCCTCAAGACTCAACTCGTCAATCTGGTACACACAGAAACTGAGAAAGCACCACAATTCTATGAGCGGAGCTTTACGGTTTTCGTAACGGGGTAGTTCCGGGAACAATGCCAGCAGCGACCCGCTCGAATGTAGCGTCTCTTGCAACTGGGGAAACCGTGCAATTTGGACTATTCCAAAAAATATGGGGTTGAAGGTTGGAATATGGGGACATTTATTCACGTACTTCGTGGTAGTTTTGGCAAAACAAACTTTATAGAAACGTCATTATGAAACCTAACGTATAATTAATTAATGAAATACCATATAAAAGTAACTAAAATAATCACATCAGAAGTTAAAATATATTTTGTCCCAAAATAACCCCTGCAATTCAGTGATGTCACCCAATCATATTTAAATCGCTTAATCGGAGACGAACATCAAACTTAGGAAAGGTAAGTTGTATTTTCTAACCACAACAATGATGTTTATGTTTATTTTCTATAGATGAATTGTTTATGATAATCTCTATTACCAGTTGCTGAATGTTGGTGCGCTTGAATGTTTATAAAATCACATAATTTTGGTACGTTTCTGCCTGCCGATGAGTGAGTTGTAATTGTTTAGCTTGTGTGTCGGATTTCGGATACGGTACGGGCTTGTTCATGTTTATGAATACAATGATAATCAACGCGTTTTGACAATCCCTTATTTTACTGGCATCCTTATAATTTCCATTATATTAGATCATGCAGAAAAACATGCATGTTAGTATGTTAGTATATGAACATGTAACATTTGTAAAGCCAAATAACAGCATCTGGAAGTGGAAATACCACACACACACAAATTAAATAATTAAATTATTAATACATAAATGCGCTTTCACTTTCAGAATTCAGTTTCACTTTCACTTTCACTTTCACACTCACAGTCACAGACCATGTGAAAGAACAATTTATTTCAATTATCAATTTTCATTAAAAATTGACTAAGTAATCTGTAAATGCAAAAAGTTGGAGAAAAACAAAATGAAATTGGCAATTTGCAGTGGGGGAGCAAGCACCAAATAAGCAGGTACCTGCATATATGCAGGTACCTGCAAATTTGCAGGTTTTAAGTCGTAAAAACTGTCACAATTAACAAGGTCAACCTGCATATTTGCAGGTTGAAATCCGATACTAGTCTGTAGCTCCTTAACTCTTGAAAACCGCACTTTCTAACATAGTTCATTGGAAAGCCCATAAAATTTGACCCCAGTATGCAGTTTTTCAAAAAAATTACGTGTCTAATTTTCATTAGAGGGCTGAAAACACGAGACTATCGTGATCGGTATGATCGATCAGCAGTGCAGCGGGCGTGATCGCGATCGCTGTGTTGAAGCTAGCAGGCTAGCTTTACTCATCAGCTGGGCCACCTGCGAATATGCAGGTTTGGCTCTCGAGTGTTTATGACCTAACTAAAATCCCCTGGTGCTGATTGATTTTTACACCTCATCATCTGAATGAAGAGGGCAAACTAAGGATTGTTTATGTTTGTGCTTTGGTGGGAATGGGATATTCTTGGGACATGCTATTTTTGTGTGAGTATGTGTGAGTGTGTGTGTGTGTGAGAGGGGGGGGGGGGGGGGGTGGTAAAGGAGACATGATCGGTGATAAGTATACAATGTACATATTCATTATATGTTTATGTTTAATATTCAAGAAGTTTTTTTTCTTTATTTCTTTCTTTATTTGACTATTAATATCATGTTAAAATGTATTCCATACATGTTTATGTTTTTAATTTAAAAGTGCATTTATTTAATTATTCGTATTAGTATTCTGTATCATTAATTTGATTATGTGAAAAATAAATAAATTTAATCAATGAATCAAGTATGTAATGTGATTAAAACTACTTCATCTATCATTCAAATTGTAATTGTTCTGTTCTCTGATCATGAATAAAAAGTTCACATTGAAAACATTTATGTTTACTCAAGCCTCAATAATCTACTTATTTTGAAAGAGTATGACCAATATATGACCTATATTTGTACATTATTTTGTACCCCTATTTTGTGCCTCACAACTAGTTTTGGGTCTTGGCCTTTGACCCTTGGTAGCCAGAGTTTTATGGCCTTGGCTGACTGGTATGTTCATGATATCGATGTGTACATGTATATTCAGTAAGATGCAACACAAGTGATACTGTACACTGGACACTATGAATATGCCTTTTTCCCTTTGGTGGAGATTTGCAAATTTATTGTATGTCATTTGATTTAAAATAGTGGTGCACATACCAGTAAACGTTATCATTTTGAATATGGGTCTGTTTTTTTTTTTTTTGGTCAAAAAGCTTAACGGCACTTTGAGGGTATATGTTTTTCATATTCAGTAACTTTCATGTTACTTTAATTTAGATAAATAAATGAAGATCTTTACTATTCCTTATGTTTCTTTATTTGATTTATCTTTTTCTCTTGCATTCAGGTAATTGGCACACGGACAAATTTTGTCAGCAATGGTCGTCTCTACATTATTTTTCATACAAACATGCATGTTGTTCCTTAGTTTAGATTTATTATTTTGTTAATTGTTTACAATTTTGTATGGTTGATAGTTGATACTAACAGTTTTGTTCATACTCATTTACAGTTTTGCTCCTGTCAGAGGATATTTTACAAATATAATTGCTGACACTTCAGTATTTGCCAATTCAATTCCTTTCATTATTTGCTTTCACAATGTTTCATTATGCAAATTTGTTTTCTGTTTTTAAACTGTCAATTGATTGAAAAAGCCTTTTTAATTCTCAAACAGAATTTCAATTGCCTACGATGCTTTTGGGCTGGTTTTTATTTCAAAATACATTGTTGCACAAACTTAAATTTAATTGGATGCTTCACATTTCCTAATGACTAAGTTTCCACTTTTGAAATGCATTACATGTACATTGAGTTTTTATTGACAAGTTCAGAGTTTTAAGACTAATCCCATGTTATACTTATTTATAAATGTACAGTACTTAACACAATTTCAAGATTCTACAGTCAACATGTCAATGAATTTTGGTTGCTCTATGGTGTGTATGAATTAATTCATGAAATAATTATGTACAAGAGAGAGTTATACAACTCTAGAACAAGTCCATTCTTTAGCACACCAATAACTTAAACTCCCTCCAGATTATGTTGCAGTTGTTTTGCACTTATTCTAGCTGCTTTGCACTAAGTCCAATACCTGGAGAAAATAGGAAAATAAAATAAAACAGGAGACTATTTAATAGTTAATGTTATGTTTATATGACTCTACCTATTATACAAATGTACATTCAATGTACATTGTTAAAACATTAACAGAAATACAATTCACATTGTCAATGAGCACAGACTCAAATTAACATGAACTTGATAATGATATCAATAAAAATTGCTTTACTCTGCTCACGGCCAAAACGAAGCCAGCCCAACAATACGTATACCGAAAAGTAATAAATCTGAAGTGAAGAAAGAAACTCTTCCGTCCGACTTGCTTTATCAGACAGTGACGTTTTCGAGTTCAAAGTAAATTCCAAACAAAATATCGGTCAATATTTCTGTAGATTACACTTTAATTATAGCATGATATGTCATATCATCGGAGAATAATACAATTTACGATGAAAACGTCGACAATAAATGACACACCATAGAGCGACCAAAATTCATTGACATGTTGACTGTAGAATCTTGAAATTGTGTTTAGTACATTAAGTATAACATGGGATTAGTCTTAAAACTCTGAACTTGTCAATAAAAACTCAATGTACATGTAATGCATTTCAAAAGTGGAAACTTAGTCATTAGGAAATGTGAAGCATCCAATTAAATTTAAGTTTGTGCAACAATGTAAACTGGGTTCCAAAAGAAACTTATCACTTCTTCAGAGCGACACATATTAAAATCTAAAGCATAACAATTACTCATAATTGGGCATAGACTAGCTACAATATCCCTTAGCAAGCTCATCTAAAAAAAATGTTTGTTTTTGTTAACAAAGAATAAAATAAGGTGAAATCGCAAGAGGTCATTTTTCAAAAATCACAGAAACTGCTTGCCTTCCAGGCACAGCGCTCGGTACGGACAATAGCCAGTCTAGTGGTTACATAACCCGCTTTGAAGTTGAATGAATAGCAATTCAAAGTTCTGAATGGACCGCCTTTCGTGGAGGTTCGCAGCGAGCAGTTTCTGTGATCTTTTAAAAGTGACCTGTAGTTATTCGATCACATTTTCTCTTTTTTGGCAAAAGCAAACTTTTAATTTTTAAGATGTGCTTCATAAGGAGAGTGATAGCTTATCTGTGTCTAAATTTGATTCAACTTGATGCTGTGGATTTTAGTGAGCGTCACTCTGAAAAGGTGATAAGTTTCTTTTGGAACCCAGTTTATTTTGAAATAAAAAAACAGCCAAAAAGCATCGTAGGCAAATGAAATTCTGTTTGAGAATTAAAAAGGTTTTTTCAATCAATTGACAGGAGTTTAAAAACAGAAAACAAATTTGCATAATGAAAAATTGGGAAAGCAAATAATGAAAGGAATTGAATTGGCAAATACTGAAGTGTCAGTAATTATATTTGTAAAATATCCTCTTGACAGGAGCAAAACTGTAAATGAGTATGAACCAAACTGTTAGTATCAACTATCAACAATAAAACATTTTTAACAATTAACAAAATAATAAATCTAAAGGAACAACATGCATGTTTGTATGAAAAAAAAATGTAGAGACCATTGCTGAAAACATTTGTCTGTGTGCCAATTACCTGAATGCAAGAGAAAAAGATAAATCAAATAAAGAAACATAAGGAATAGTAAAGATCTTCATTTATTTATCTAAATTAAAGTAACATGAAAGTTACTGAATATGAAAAACATATACCCTCAAAGTGCCGTTAAGCTTTTTGACCAAAAAAAAACAAAACAGACCCATATTCAAAATGATAACGTTTACTGGTATGTGCACCACTATTTTAAATCAAATGACATACAATAAATTTGCACAGCCTCTCTCCACCAAAGGGAAAAGGGCATATTCATACAGTGTCCAGGGTACAGTATCACTTGTGTTGCATCTTACTGAATATACATGTTCACATCCATAAACATACCAGTCAGCCAAGGCCATAAAACTCTGGCTACCAAGGGTCAAAGGCCAAGACCCAAAACTAGTTGTGAGGCACAAAATAGGGGAACAAAATAATGTACAAATAAAGGAATATCCTTGGTCATACTCTTTCAAAATTAGTAGATTATTGAGGCTTGAGTAAACATAAATGTTTTCAATGTGAACCCTTATTCATGATCAGAGAACAGAACAATTACAATTTGAATGATAGATGAAGTAGTATTAATCACATTACATACTTGATTCATTGATTCAATTTATTTATTTTCCACATAATCAAATTAATGATACAGAATACTAATACGAATAACAAAATAAATGCACTTTTAAATTAAAAAGATATTTTAATTAAAAAGATAAACATGTATGGAATACATTGTAACATAATAATAATAGTCAAATAAAGAAAGAAATACACTTCTTGAATATTAAGCATAAACATATAATGAATACATTGTAAGTAATACTTATCACGGATCATGTCTCCTTTACCACCCCCCCCCCCACCTCCCATTCACACACACACACACACACACACACACACATACTCACACACACACTTAGCATGTCCCAAGAATATCCCATTCCCACCAAAGCACACACATAAACAATCCTTAGTTTGCCCTCTTCATTCAGATGATGAGGTCGTAAACATCAATCGGCACCAGGGGACTTTTAACTGCATTTGCGCCCTAAGTTGGGTCATAAACACTCGAGAGCCAAACCTGCATATTAGCAAGTGGCCCAGCTGATGAGTAAAGCTAGCCTGCTAGCTTCAACACCACGATCGCGATCACGCCCGCTGCACTGCCGATCGATCATACCGATCACGATAGTCTCGTGTTTTCAGCCCTCTAATGAAAATTAGACACATAATTTTTTTGAAAAACTGCATACTGGGGTCAAATTTTATGGGCTTTCCAATGAACTATGTTAGAAAGTGCGGTTTTCAAGACTTAAGGAGCTACAGACTAGTATCGGATTTTAACCTGCAAATATGCAGGTTGACCTTGTTAATTGTGGCAGTTTTTACGACTTAAAACCTGCGAATTTGCAGGTACCTGCATATATGCAGGTACCTGCTTATTTGGTGCTTGCTCCCCCACTGATTTGAGCAATAATAAACTTGATAAAAGGTTATTTCTTTAATGTAGCAAGACGGCAAGAGTTAAGCTATATAACACCGTGGGCGTGGCTATTTTTACG
Source organism: Echinarachnius parma (assembly GCA_037951105.1). Taxonomy (NCBI): domain Eukaryota; kingdom Metazoa; phylum Echinodermata; class Echinoidea; order Clypeasteroida; family Echinarachniidae; genus Echinarachnius; species Echinarachnius parma. The sequence goes on along the minus strand of JBAMJV010000235.1, from coordinate 291,387 downwards.
TGACCGTAAAGCTACGTGATTTGGCTATTTTCACGTGATTCCGATTGCGCATGCTCATCTCCAAAATTTCCGACTTGATCGTTTCGAGGGACATGATGAAAAAAGATGGGTGCTGAATGGCTACTAAAGTAAATCATTAAACGATGTGGACATCCTGCAACAAGATCTTGATGCAATGGTGGAGTGGTCTCAGAAATGGGGCATGAAATTCAACCCCAAAAAGTGTGAATCAATGCGTGTCACCAGGAAGAGGAAACCGGGTAAATCTTCATATAACATCCTTGGAGCCACCCTGGAAGAATGTAAGCAGACAAAGTACCTTGGCATTGTGATCCAGAACGACCTCCGATGGAATGTCCAAACTCACCTCGCAACAACAAAAGCAATAGGGGTCCTGAGTTTTCTAAGACGTAACTTTCATCACTGCTCAACTTCCATAAAGGAGAAACTCTACCTCACCCTCGTTAGGCCACACTTAGATTACGCAGTTGCTGCATGGGACCCATACACCTCTAAGAACATTTCTTCTATCGAACGAGTCCAGAGGCAGGCAGCCCGTTTTGTCACAAGCACATACGAGAGAGAAGCAAGCGTCACCCACCTTCTAAATTCTCTTAAGTGGAACTCTCTCCAAGACAGACGTGAAGCTCACCGCCTAAGCTGTTTTCACAAAATGTTACATGGCCAGCTGGACATAGATGCCCAAACTCACACTAAACCTAAACCAGATAGAAGCAGACGCGGGCATTCAAGTCAGCTTGAAATACCATCAGCCAGACTAGATGTGTATAAAAACTAATTTTTTCCGCGCACAACCAGAGCATGGAACAACCTTGACTCGACATAAGTATCCCTGACTGACTCAGCAAAATTTAAGGCAACTCTTCTTCTTAAGTTTCCTTATGTCCACCCTCTGCCACCACGACCTCCAGTTTAAATTCCACTAGGAATCTTTCGGAGGAATACCTACCAAGTACCAAGTATAATATAGGTCAGATTTAGTAGTACTATAAGTCAGATTTGGGGGCTATGGTTAGATTTAGTGAATGGCTATAAAAGTTAGATTTATATTGGCTAATGACGCGATAGGGGGCTAAATAGACTGTAGCCGTAGGGACTCACAGTCTGAACAACAGACTAGCCATGCATGTACAACTCGCCCATTGATACCAGCTTGGCCTTGGTGACTCGTCCACTTCAGAGGAAAAGCTAGACCGTTGTTTACAAAACAATTTGGAACCACTTCCTAACCCTGGCCTAGCGTTTACTTTCACTCAGATAACTCTCTTTGTTCCAATGACTCTCTCTACAAACTTCATCAGAGCAACACCTATATAGCTCTCTATTTCAGACTAGACCATGTGAGTTACCATCTAACTCACGAGGCCAGCAACCATGGATTGTATTTACGGGGCTACAATCCATGCCTCACCCACACCACCACATCTGGTTTTACTAAAAGACTTATACTATAGCCACTAAATCTGACCTATAGCCACCAAATTTGGGGTTAGGGTTAAAGTGCAGGATTGCAGGCTTTTGCCGCACTTCCTGTCTATTCACAAACTAACTCAGCACCCACCTTTTTTCATCATGTCCCTTGAAACAATCAAGTCTGAAATTTCGGAGATGCGCCTTCGGAATCGTAAAAGTAGCCACTTTGTAACTATATTCAGCGGTGTGCGGCACTGCGGCAGCACTCGCACGGCGTCCTGGTTAGGTTAAGCAAGTATATACTGTATTATTCATGTACAATTCTAAAAGTTTACCCTTTCATTTGAAATATAGTATTATGTTGATGTGTGATTATCTCTGCAGGAAGCATTTGTTGAGGTGAACTTGACTCAGGATGGCGGCTGGAGCAGTAAGAGTCCCATCCATCATTCCCTTGCGGATACCTATCCAAGGCAAGAGCAAGACGGACATCGACACAAACACATACATTGAACTTAAGAGTGGTGAGTCATCTTGACCCAATCTTTTTTAATGATTTGCCAACTTGTAATTCTTTAACTTCTAAATCTTAAATAACATTTGTTTGGATGACATTTAGTTGACATAGATTTAAGAAGTTTAAAATACCAGAGGTAGCTCAGTCCTAGTAGGAAAATTTGTTGTAACGTTTATCCATTTAATATGGAAAGTTTTTTTATAATTTTGTTTTTACCAGGTATACTGTACACCAAATACTGATGTCTTCTTCATTAATGGCACCAAATCCCTTTCCGATCATGTTTACAAAGATGTGACCCAAGTATTAAAAAGGGGCTTGATTCCTATCATTACTGTTACACACCAGGGCCCCGTTTCATGAATTGTCACATGACTGTGACTGAATTACATAATGTATGTAATTCAGTCATAGTTATGTGACAGTTAGGACGGTCCTGACCTTAGATAAGACCCTTTCATGAAAATGGGCCCTGTTATATTATTGTTTTCACACTTCTGTTTTGTTTTACAGGTACACCAAGTACAGATATCTTCTACACCATCAATGGCACCAAGCCAAACCCCTTTCAGACCACAGGAGAACGGACCACATTCCTGTACCAGAGACCATTCAGACTGACTGAAGGCAAGAGGACTGTCAAGGCCTTAGCAATGACAAAGTAATTGAATTATGACTCAGCTTTATTGGTCACTTTGTCATCATAGGAAGAAATTTGATTTCTGTTCATACTGTTGGTATGAGGTATTATGAATGATAATAATAGAAAAGTTAATATTTTTGAATTGTTACAAAACATTATGAATTCATAAAGACGGAATGTGCGCTATACTGTTAGTATTAACATTATACCTTCCAAATTAAAATATATACAGGAAATTGACTCTGTCCGAACGGTAGCTATTCAACGTGAAAAATTATTGAATAAGGTAATAACTAGAATTTAAATCAGTGACCTCCAGATTACCAAACAAACAAAACATACACTATATACTAGTGAAATCATAACTTTGGATATATTCTAGGAATCCAACCTACTATTGTCAACATATTAGATCATTCAAAGATGCCTTCTGCAAATTGTCTCAAACATTTCCAGTACGTGGTGATTTTTTCATAGAAATTAAACTATGTACTCACTGTTGCATTAATTTCTCTGTCAGGGATCAGAGTCGGGAGAGCTTAGTGGTGAGCAAGACATTCTTTGTGGAGTGGGTGAGAGAGGACCCTGTTGACTCGGATGATGATAGCTTGCTGGAGGCAGAGGCCAGGAATCGGGACCAAGGATTAAAGGTCAGTGTGCTGCATATAATATTGTTTGAGACAAATGAAGCATATTATATGATTTTCCAAAGTTTCCAGTGCTAATATTTGTTAATGGGTTTTCTTATATTTTATCCTGTTTGTCTTTGGTAATTATAGAGCTACACAATAATGACAAACTTGAGCACATTATCATGTCATCTCAAAGATTATGATGGACAACATCACAGCCCTACATAAATATAAATACATAAATACCCCAGTTATCATAATGGAGGAAGGGCATGTAGCCATTTTGTGATGATTCACTCTTTAAAGAATTGCATTTTTTAACAATATATTTCTAAGCTTCTTCACAAAATGACCACCAAAGAATATCACAGCCAAATGAGGAAAGAGGAATGAATAAAAACTATAAAATTTGTAAATATTAATGTGATTCCACCGTAGATTAAATTGCATTGATATATATGACTGTACAAGACCACCGCTGCTCTTCTGAAGAAGGTGATAGAGGCTGAGACGAGGAGGCCTGATTCAGCCAGGGGCTTCAATAATGATAATAATGGGAATAATAATATTAATATTATGATCTTATCACATTAATATCTTTATAAATTAGATGACTACTTCCAAGACCACCGCTGCTCTTCTGAAAAAGGTTGTTGAGGTGAAGACGAGGAGGCCTGATTCAGCCAGGGGCATCAATAATGATAATAATGGGAATTATAAAACTGATATTATGATCTTATCACATTAATATCTTTATAAATTAGATGACTACTTCCAAGACCACCGCTGCTCTTCTGAAGAAGGTGATATAGGCTGAGACAAGGAGGCCTGATTCAGCCAAGGGCTCCAATAATGATAATAATGGGAATTATAAAACTGATATTATGATCTTATCACATTAATATCTTTATAAATTAGATGACTACTTCCAAGACCACTGCTGCTCTTCTGAAGAAGGTGATAGAGGCTGAGACAAGGAGGCCTGATTCAGCCAAGGGCTCCAATAATGATAATAATGGGAATAATAATATTAATATTAATTTATTATGATCTTATCACATTAATATCTTTATAAATTAGATGACTACTTCGAAGACCACCGCTGCTCTTCTGAAGAAGGTGATATAGGCTGAGACAAGGAGGCCTGATTCAGCCAAGGGCTCCAATAATGATAATAATCAGAATAATACAATTAATATTATGATCTTATCACATTAATATCTGTATAAAATAGATGACTACTTCCAAGACCACTGCAGCTCTCCTGAAGAAGGTAGTGGAGGCTGAGACGAGGAGGCCTGATTCGGCCAAGGGCTCCAACTACAGGAAACCAACGGTGGGGACAAGATTCATGGAGGGGAGGATGGGCAACAAGAAAGCAAGCACCTCCAGGGGGCAGAAATCTACCCCAGGAAAGGTTGGCAACATTCAATATTGTATTTATCTTTGTGATTTTAAGCAAGAAACCCTCTGTCTCAAAAAAGAAAACAAGTGTTTCAAGGGGACAGTGCCCCAGGGAAGGTTGGCAACATTGATTCTTCTCTTTATGATTTTATGGAAGAAAATAAGAGTGAAATTAATTAATCATCTTTAGAACTGCTATTTTATTCAAGCAGCAATGTGATATCTGATTTGTAGTTGTAGAAATGTTGTAATACCTGTATGAAACTGCTCTGTGATATTATGATGACCATTATATTGCTCAGAAAGAGGAAAGTATAATTTGATCATTTTATTTTCCCCCATTTCATTACTATATGTTTAGAAGACCCCTGATCCTGGAAGTGGAGACAACAAAGACAAAGTAAAGAAGATTCCAGATAACTTCACCCAAGCTAACAGGCTCCAAAGAGAAACAGACTTTTTGAAGTAAGCATCGATCAACCTTCTCAAATTTTAGAATAAGTTTATATCATAAATGTTGGGTGCATGTAATAGTTACAAAAGTAATGATGATTGTGTTGATGATGATAATGACTATGATGACCATGATGACGACGATGATGACGACGATGATGATGATAATGATGATGTTGATGGTAATAAGACTAAAAGTGAAAAAAGTTGTCCATGGTCGGTATTCAAAATCAGTGCATTTCATAAAGATAATGATTCATTTCATAGGTCAAAGCAGTTACCAGATTAACTCATTTAGGACTGGTATCAAAATTGTTCATGCTGTGGTCTGTGGACAATGCATGTTTTACCAAAATCAAGTCATCTTGGATGGGTTGAAAAAATAGCTCTCTCTGTATTATTTGTATTAGCTCCTCATAATTATTTCTCTATCATGATTTTTTTTACTACCCTGTAACTAATTTAATATATTTGGCTTTCATAATGATTTGTTTGAATTGTATACCCCCTATGCATTTTAGTTTATTGTTCAAAATTTAATAATTGAAATATTCATGTTATAATTCAGATGTGTGTTCTGCTTTGCTGACCGCCCAGCTGATCCGTTTGCCAGGTTCTGCATATCTTGTGGCTCTCCGGTCCCACCCCTACCCAATGTTAGACTGCCACCTCCTGAACCTACTCAGGTAAAATCAATGTCTAGGTTAATAGTTTATTACGTGTATATGTATTATCCTGTGTTTTTTTTTAAATAAAATAAATAAATAATAATAATAAATAAATATCTTGCAATTATTTATAACAAAGAAAAGGAAATATCTATGAAAAGTAAGTTTAGCATTTGGGAAATGTATTTATCAGCAACATATAAATCCAAAACAGTTTATGTAGTAGAATTTTACACTACTGTTAAGAGCCCCAGTGGACATTACTCTCTAAATAAATCTATATTTCAAACCATCTACCAATTATTAACTGCTTTTGTTTAGAGGCCAGTAATATTGGCATGCTGAAAAGCATTAAATGTGTTAATATAAATTAATTTGTATATAATGACAATCTTCTTATGAGGACCATTACTCTGTACTGGAAGGTTTGACTGTAATACTTGTTTGTACTTCTCTTTGCTTGCAGCTTGGCCTGTGTGTTGGCTGTCACTCCATGGTGCCCCTCAACACGTCCAAGTGTCTGGTTTGTGAGATGGACATTTCACCACAGCTGGTGCCACAGGCATCTGTCAAGCTCAGGGTAATATGTGTTAATAATAATACGTTTATCGTGCTAATTTTAGCTTACTTGTTCCCAAACTAAAAGCATACATGTATATAAACAACATATTTTTTTAAACACTAGTTATCGATTGTTTAAATAGATTAAATCATAAAATTGTCTTCATTGTGGAATATTATATCATATAATATACACTCTTGCGATCCCCTGGTCATTTTTTTTCTTTTTTTTTTTCTGAAAGGCTGAGATACTATGCATGAGGCAGTTTCCATTCAAGTAACAAACATATCATTCACAAATAGTTTCTCTGTGTATGTATTAATCTAATGAGTTTTTGTTATAATTTACATAATTAATTATTTTCTGTGTTTGTTCAATGACAGGACAAGCTGGTTTGTAATGAGTGTGGTACAGGGAACCCAGCCAACATGGAGTACTGTGTGACGTGTGAACACCCCCTGGCTGGTTCAAACAGGCATCTTACAGTAAGTTACCTTCTCAGCATCATGCTATTATAGTTGTATTAAAATATTACACTAGTATGCATGCATATGCTTTGTCCAAGGATCTTTTTGTGATGTGTGAATACTCGCTCACCACCCCCCCCCCCCCCCCCCCCCCCCCACATCTGTCTGGTTGCAAGCATAAACAAATTAACCTGTTCCCTTCGAGTTTCTGAAATCCCCATATATACTTTGAACACAACCCACCCGGTTCCCGTAGTCAAGGGGTTAACATTTATTAATGGACAGACATTCTGAACTTTTAGTTGTTGGTGTTATTATGAAGACTGTATGCCACACAATTTGCTGCTCTTCTAAAATCCAAAATGTGCTGACTATTGGATTCTGCTTGTAATGTTGTGGTATGAGTTTTGAACTTAGCTTTTGGAGAAGTATCATTCTCTCAACCCCAGATACAAAATAGAATTTGGTGATAAAAAATGATGAGATGAGGCGAATGGATAGCATCATGGGCTTCTGATGTAGTTAAGCAAACTGTGTTCATTTCAGTAGTAAAAGTTTTGTGCCTACCATGGCCATTTTTTGCAAAACTTAATTTCCTATTCTTGGTCAAACTAGTACATTCTATGATTGCACTTTGCTGTAAATTATCCATCTGTATTCATTTCATTGTACAGCCCTCGTACAGTCAATTCGCTGCTCCCCCAGAGCCAGGGCAGAAAGGCCGTCTCCTGTGCTGCAGCAAATGTGGGCGTGTCAACAACAGTGATGCCAGATACTGTGATTGGTGTGGTGCAAAGGTATATGGATATCAAACTTAATTTCCGAGCCTGATTAATACCCTAAATCATAGGCATTTTTGTTATTTAACATGCTAAATCTACCCTTATTTCAACTGGTTCTAAGCGAAAGAAGTATCATTTGATGATAGTGATAAAGGTGATGATGATGATGGTGGTGATAATGGTCATGGTCATGGCCATGGTGATGATGATGATGATGGTGGTGGTGAATTATTTTATCAACCACATCACAGTCAAAGACACCTTGCATGAAAGCAGTGCTATTTATGTGAATTACCACATAAATCCTTGGTTAATATCAAAGTGAAGAAATCAATTGAGTGAAATTTTACTAGATGATCTGTCTAACGCCCAGTAAACATTATCTCTGTTGTTTTTTGTTGTCAGCCTGCCCCTACTACCTTCTTGATGTCCTGCTCTCAAAGAAGATGATGGAGATGGTGATGATGATAATAGTGTTAGTGATGATGATAATAGTGTTAGTGGTGGTGATGATGATTTAGTGTTAGCGATGGTGATGATGATAATGATAGTGTTAGTGGTGATGATGATGGTGATGATGATGATGATGATAATAGTGTTAGTGGTGATGGTGATGATAGTGTTGGTGGTAATGATGATGATGATAGTGTTGGTGATGATGATGATAATGATGATGATGATGATGATCCACATTTATATAGCATTTAATTTCAGAGCATATCCAAGTAAATGATTATCTGACAGCCAGTAAACCTTTTCTGTATTTATGTTTGTTGCCAGCCTGCTCCCTTTACCTCCCTGATGTCCTGCTCCCGCTGCAAGGCAGCCAATCAGGCGTATGCGTCATTCTGCCATTCGTGTGGGGTCCTGATCGAACCACCAATCAGGAATGACCCGAGGAATGGCAACGTCACAGTCGGAGGAAGGTCGCCTGCTCAGGTCAGTTTCTATATTTGTCCTAACTATCCTGGGGGGTGTTTCACAAAGATCCTAAGTTGAACTTAAAAGTATGGTAAGCCATTTGTAGCCTTGGAATAAAATATATTCGAAAGCAAAAGTTCAAGTATTTTAGACTTTTCATAAATTGTACTTGAAAAACATGAAATCTCCTTGATAATATGAAAATATTAATGATTTGAAACAACATTTTATGCCTGTTAAAAGGACTTTTACATTTTTTTTTCAAAGAAAATAACGACTTTCCATACTTTTTAAAGTCCAACTTAGAGTTAAGTTCAACTAAGGATCTTTGTGAAACACCCCCCAGGTGTAAAAGAGGGTAATGAAATTAAAATGTGTGCGTGATGTGTTGATTAATTGTGTGTATGTTTCTGATGATCAATATAGATTTTAGATACGAGGATTGTCATCTTTGTAATATGTTTGATAGGTTGATTAAAATAGGTCAAATTGAAAATGTTCCAGGTATTGACAATTACGATCCCTCCTGGTTCCCTTTGACCTCCCCCAGGAAAGAGCTTCATAGTGACTATCCCTTTCATGACAGCAGGCATCTTCTGCTATGTATAATCATAACATCATTGTGTCCAATACTTCTGTATCATAGCATTAATACTGTGTCCATTATTCTAGGCAGTTGAAGTGGAACACTGTATCACAATATTAACCCATTGCCTACAGGAAACATGTGGTCCCTGTTTTTAATCCGAGGATTTCAAAATCTAGTAGGTAACAGTTTATTAAATCAATGCTTTCAAATATGATATTACAGGCAGTTAACCGGGAAGGTGACCCTTCCTGGGTTCCTATGACCGTCCCCCGCAAGGAGCCCACCAAGGTATCCGTCTCCACGATGACGGCGGGCATCTTCTACCCCTCCAACAAAGAGCTATTCAAGCAATCTAGTTACAATAGCATTAATGACATCATTATGCTCTATTCAATGTAACAGGCAGTTGATCAGGACGGCAACCCCTCCTGGGTTCCGATGACCGTCCCGCGCAAGGAGCCCACCAAGGTATCCGTCTCCACCATGACTGCGGGCATCTTCTACCCCTCCAACAAAGAGCTATTCAAGCAATCTAGTTACCGTGGCATTAATGCCATCATAATGCTTTATTCAATGTAACAGGCAGTTGATCAGGACGGCAACCCCTCCTGGGTTCCTATGACAGTCCCCCGCAAGGAGCCAACCAAGGTGTCCGTCTCTACGATGACGGCGAGCATCTTCTACCCCTCCAACAAAGAGCTATTCAAGCAATCTAGTTACCATAGCATTAATGACATCATTATGCTCTATTCAATGTAACAGGCAGTTGATCAGGACGGCAACCCCTCCTGGGTTCCGATGACCGTCCCGCGCAAGGAGCCAACCAAGGTGTCCGTCTCCACCATGACAGCGGGCATCTTCTACCCCTCCAACAAGGGGCTGATCAAGAAGGAGGTGGAGCAGGCAGAGGCCAAGGCTAAGCAGGAGGCCATGAGTGACCGTAGGATGACCCTTACTGCCGTCAGCCCTGGAAAAGGTTGGTCAAATAGTTTGTCTCATCTTTTTGCTGGCCTGAAGTAATATAGGGCTGGCCCAGGCCATTGTTAGTATTGAGGCCTAAGTTAAGTACTGCAAATGTGAGTCACATGATAGTGATACTGAAATGTACTTTAGTTTAGTTCAAAAGTACAGGATAGTGTCTTGAAAGACATTGATTATGTGTACATGTATATATACTCCGCAAAAAAAAGAAACTGGACACTCATTGAAGTTGTAATATTTAAAATAAAATGTAATAATTGCATACAAATAATATATGAAATTAAAGATACAATAATCCTCTACAAGTAAGATGCGAAATAAATATGAGTTCACTCATGCATGACTTAATACGGTCACTTAACAATGATAATGTAATGTAAAAATAGCAAAAATGTAGCCATTCAAATGCAAATAGTATGATGAGGAAAAAAACAAATAATAATGTTTTTCTCTTTTTCATAAACATTTTGTTCAATTATACTCTTGAAATCAATAGAATGGTCTTATAAAATCAGAATATAAGTTGGCTGCAACAATTTATTTGAATGTTGCACATTGATTAACTAACACGCTAAATTGCAGTTCCTCTTGCTGTTATTTCTCATTTTAAAACAGTTCAATATTTTGTATGTCGTCCGTTGCTGTGGATCAACGCGACACATCGCCGACACATGCTCCTCACTAGGCGAGAGATCCTGTCTTGAGGGATGCTGTCCCATTCTTCCACGAGATACCGCCGTAGTTCTCGCACAGTGTCCCGAGGTCGCATCCTTACTTTCACTGCCTTTCCCAGTTGATCCCATAATTGCTCTATGGGATTCATGTCCGGCTTACATGATGGCCATGGGTCCATTCGCTGGATGTTGTTGCCACCGAGGAATCTGCCGACAATGTTGGCTCGATGTGGTCGCGCATTGTCGTCCATCAATATGAACTGGTCCCCATTAGGCTTGGGCGGTTCTGCCCCAGCTTGGAGTCGATTCCGGTTCCATACCCATGTCTCGATTCTGAGCGGAATCGGTTCTCAGATCGATCGTACACATAATTCATACCTGCAAAATCACACAATCATACCCTCTGTGTACATGGGAAGTACATCGGTTCCGAGCGAGAGATAACCATTAGTACAATGGTGCTGGTTTCAGGCAGGTACAATTGAAGTAACAAGTAACAAGTAACAACATTCAAATAGAATTTTCTTACCTGAAATATCAAAAAGTTCGCAAACAGCGACATAAACAGCACATTGCCGCCATGTATATATCCATATTGGAGCCAGCGCGAGCATTGCATGCAGAGTTTTGTTTCGCTTGCAATGCTATGCTGCATACACTAACGTACATGCTCGTATGTTCTGTGAGTCATACTTCTATATATGGGCATGGCCGACATGTACTGAATTGTACATGTACACGTCTAGTCTATTGGCGCGCGCGCCACCGTTGTTTTCTTGAAATGATTTAAGACGGGAGAGACGAGGAAAGACTGTCTGTGCAGTGTGCGAGAGACGAGGAGAGTGTGTCTGTGCGCCAGACACGGCGGTTTCATGCGTTCAATAAGTAAATGATGCTGGGCCGCGCTATATAGCTTGCGTCTATTCCGATTATGACCGAGGAGAGTCGGGATTAGAGCCGACTCTCCCCTTCTATCGCGAGTCAATAGACACAGAATCGGTACTACTTTGCACTTGAACCGTTATTTTGAGTACTCGGTCTTACGCTATTCAGGAATCGAGGGCCGATTCCCATTTCTGGAGTCGAGTAGAATCGGGTAATCGGTTCTGACGCCCAAGCCTAGTCCCCATGGTGCTGGGCGAATGGAAGAATCACTGGTTGCTAGACTTCATCGATGTAGCGCTGGCTGTTTCCGTCTATGACAACCAGTTGGGTGTCCTCTCTTGCTTGCTGATCCCTCCCCAGATCATCACACTACCCCCTCGTCCTTGCTGAACCTCCCTCACACAACAATCCCAGAATCGTTCTCCCCTTCTCCACACCTGAATGTGGCCATCATTATGCTGGACACAGAATCTAGACTCATCTGTGAAGAGAACATGCTGCTAATCTTGTCTTGTTCACCTTTCGTGGTCCCTTGCCCAGCGTAACCTTGCTCGTCTGTGTGCAGGTGACAGCTTGATGATCTCGTGCTGCATGAATCTTGGTCTGGATCCTTTGTGCAGTGACAAATCTTCTTGTTAGGGCTCCCTGTTCTAGGCCGGTCTCGTACATGTCCCGTCTCCAGGTAACGGTGTCTCAAATTGGAGATAGGGGACGGTGATACATGAAACAAGCGAGCAACCTGTCTTACAGAGAGTCCCGTCTGAAGATGCCCTATGGCTCGTGCTCTGTCTAGATTAGAAAGGATAGGCATCTTAAAATATTGAGTATATGTATTCAGCCAATTGCCGACGGGTACTCTTTTACCCATAACTTCTCTTTCTGTAATGGAATAAATGGGTAGATGTTGAACTTGCTTTACATCAGTTAATGGTTTAGTGCTCCATTGTCTGTTTTTTGCTATTTTTGAAATCGGACCTTCCCATTGTTATGTGACCGTGACCAGCCATGCATGAATGGACACATCTTAATCTCCCATCCAGCTGGTAGAGAAGTATTTTCCCTTTAATTTGATATACAATGGAAGACATGTTATCAGAATTTTCATGTGACTTATTATACTTGTATAACTGTCCAGTTTCTTTTTTGCAGAGTATATGTATGTCTCATATTTATATCATGGTTCTGCATGATTGATCTAGTTATTTTTGTTTCTTTCTTTCTCATCTCTCTCACATTTTTATAATCAGGATACTGGCGACAACAGATGGATCATATATGTGGTCATCTGAAGGCGCATGCACAGAACAACACCGAGTTCAGGAACAGGATAGGAGAGCCCAGAATGGGAAAGGTATGTAAGAAAAAATACTGATTTATTCTGACTAGCTTTATGACTATTTGTTGATGAGTTGATCAACAACCAGTACCCCAAGAAACAATATTTGATTAGATATTTTGTTAACCTACTCTTCAAGTTACCTTATAACATAGCAATTTTGAAGGACTTCAATTTGGGAAACTGCCAACAAAGGGTTATGATAGTAGAGTACTAAGTAGATCATTAGAACAGTTACAGATTTATTTACTGTAGATCTTGTCTACTTCCAATGTCCTTGCAGCTATGCATGAGGATGAGTTGAGTCTGACGGTGTGCTTTGCTCTACGTGGTGCCAAGGACAGCATGAAGGGGAAACCCCTTGACATCAAATTGTCACCCATTAGTGATTATTTCTCTTTCATTTCTTTAAAAATTAGTAACTTTATAAAGCTTTCAATTTCTGCATCCATGCAGCTAGTGACAGCAGCTGTGCACGAGGATGGGTATGAGTTGAGTCTGACGGTGTGCTTTGCCCTACGTGGTGCCAAGGACAGCATGAAGGGGAAACCCCTTGACATCAAATTGTCACCCATTAGTGATTATTTCTCTTTCATTTCTTTAAAAATTACTAACTTTATAAAGCTTTCAATTTCTGCATCCATGCAGCTAGTGACAGCAGCTGTGCATGAGGATGGGTATGAGTTGAGTCTGACAGTGTGCTTTGCTCTACGTGGTGCCAAGGACAGCATGACGGGCAAGCCCCTTGGTATCAAGTCAGCCCTACTCAGTGATCTGACAGAGGGCAGGAGAGATGAATCACCCACACCTTGTAAGTTGCGTATAACTTGTAAAGATACTTTTCTAGACATTAACGGACGACGAATAACGTAATGTTCAATTCAACAGTGAAATATCAATAGTTGTACGTACGTGTATGTACAATGTATGTCTAATGGCTCAGTAATAAACAAAACTTTAGTGAAAATTATCAAGTTATGAAAATATCCAAGATACTGTATGCTCGATTTTGTCTGATATCCTAGCCCAAAACTAATCTGTTTGCCATATTCAACAAATAATTAGCAGCCTAATAGTACATTACGAAACAAGGTTGAATGTCATCATTCTAATATTCTATATTATTCTATTATTCTTTCTCTATGCCAGATGCTGATGAGGAATCAGGAAGTAATAACAGTGAAGAGTCAACAAAGGAAAAAACACCCAAGAAAAAAGTGATCAAGAAAAAGCCAGTCAATGACAAGCTTACAGTAAGTCAAAGTATAAATTCTTTCAGTCTTTGCAAGCTTGATTGAAAAACTTTCTGTAATGTGTATGGCCAATGTTCTTCGTGCTTAATTAATTACTTGTAATTAATTTCTCGTAAGCATTGTTTTGGGATATAATTCTCTTTTAGTTAATAAGGTTGCTAGTGTTGTGAAAAACACTTTAAATGAGGTATATTTGCACTTACATTATTGTCCTGTTTTTAATTGACAACACAAATTAAAACACAAATCTATATAACAGTTTAATATTTATTTATAATGCCTTGATAATCAACAAGTCGATAAATGTCCCTACACAAATTATGCATTCTGTAGGAATATGCTACATGTGATAACACACGCAGTACCCCGGGGTACCGTTGTGTAGCGCCATCTTGTGTCCACCCGAAGTACAACCGTACCGCAGAGCCATCATGGACGCAGCTGGTGTATTGCGTTGTGCATGCAGCGCTTGTATGCGCGCTACCCCCGGCCGCCCCAGGCCCCACCCCGCGCTCTGCTAGCTTCAAAGCTTGAATTGCTAGCTGCTACGTACGCATTTTGCTGAGTACAATCATACGCATGCAGTTACAGCTAGCCTGTGAACATTTATGCAGACGATACCGTACAGGTACGGGTTCATTGTACCGTAGTCTACGTGCGCAGTAAGGAACGAAGGTGGTAATTTTGAACCTTAATAAACCAAAAATAATTTCACACTTTTTGGTACCCCAGGGTGCCATTTATGTCATCATGTATAGTATGACTGTAGTAATTCCATGGGCCATCAATTTTTTATTTTATTATTATTTATTTTTATGGGGGGGGGGGGGGTGGCTAATATGTCAGCTTCTTATACTGAACATATTATTCTGAAATAAGGCCATGAAAAATAAATGGTTGGATTGGCGTAACCCGCCCGCCCCTAAAAATACCGGCGCTAATGCACGCCGACCCTAGAAGTTTTTTCTGAATTTTTTTTTTTTTTTTAATAATTCAAAAAAATAAATAAAAAAATAAAAAATTGCAATAGAATTTGCAATTGCGATGTGTTATGTGTGTGTTTTTGTGTATTTGTGCGAAGAAAAAAAAAGAAAAAAAAATCCCTACCGACCTACCCTAATTTTTGGTTGCCCGTTACGCCAATCAAAAAATTTTTTTTTTTGGCCTAAGCTATCCCAGTATTCTATTCCCATCTTTGTCACTTTTTGAAGGGCTACCTTAACAATGAAATATTGTAAGTATTGTACATATTTTATTTTAAAGTATTTTTCATTCATGGTTGAAGAAGACTCTGGATAAAGTGATTGTATTTCTTTGAAGACAGCAGACTAATTGTCTTCTCTTCTTTTTTTGTTTCTCAGCCCTTTGACAAGGATCTGCTTAAAGAGGTTGGGCCGAAGGGTCGGGGATATGGAGAGGCGGTGCAGAGATTACTGGAAGACGTAAGTAGCCTTGATTACATGTTGTGTTCTCTTTGTTTGTTTGTCTGTGTATAATGTGTGTACAAGAATACAAGTTATTATGTGTGTTTAATGTTTGTGTGTAAGTGGCGTAAGTGTATATAAATTTGTGTATTTTAAGTCTGTTTACATGTATGTGTTTCCGTTTGTTTGCTTGCTTGTTAGTGTGTATTTGATGTGTTGATGTTTTTCATTTGTGGGTAGCTTGAGTGTCTGTTTGTATTGTGATATTTTTCTCCTGCGTATCATTATAAATTATAGTGTCATCAATATCAATCGCTCCTATATTTGCTCAAATAGGATCAAGCAATTTCATGTAGTGTCCAATAATGTTATTTGCTAACTATAGTTTTGTGTATTTGTGTGTTTGTGTTTGTGTAGATATGCGTAAATAATGGGGGTGTCTGTGCAAGTATGCATTCCTATGTATTTGTTGGTGTAGAATTGTGTATGTTTGTACAATTATATATGCGAACTTATGTGTGATTTAGCGTGTACAATTTGTTTGTATTTAATTTCTGTTTAAATGTTAACAAAATAGATTGACAATAAACACAATCCTAATTGGCAAGTATGGGGTAAATAACCTATCGTTCCCATTACTACAACACCTTTGTTATGTTCCAGGGGGAAATGTGCAGAAGATTAATGAGCAGAAGTAAAATTTGTTACACCAACCCACTGATAAAGTGATCCATCAATTTAATAGATTGTTCAGTTTTGAAGATTCTACTTTTGCAAATGCCTTGAAGATATTTTGGTTTATATTGGAAGATTGATGGCTGTGTCAGTTTTTAGTTTCATTTTTCTGTCTGTGTAATGATAATCATCGTTCGTGTCAACCACAAAGGATGGTGTGAAATGCCATGTCTGAGGTCTGAGGTCTTTTTAATTGTTGACAATTGGGCAATTCCAAGCAAAGCGTCATAGTGTTACAAAGAATTCACCCCATAGCCATTTGAATCTTGCCCATATGAATATGGCTACTGCAGGTATTTCAGTACTTATAATAATGAGAACATTTACACATTTCAAGGATTCAACTGTCAAAAGAGTTTTTTGTTTTTTTAAACTGAGCCATTTCGTCCATGTTTGCTTGGAAATACCCAATCATAGCTTGTTCACAATGCATAGTAAATGCATCTAATATTCGTTATTAGGGACTTTTGGTTCATTCTGAGGAATTGTATGTGAGAGTTTTTGTTTGTTTAAATTTCATATGAAAGGACTTTTCATATGGCTTCTAAAGTGAGAATGATTGGCCTCAAATTGCCCACATATTTGTTTAATGTCATTTAAAATTACTGTGACATTTTTAATGTTTGTGTCAGCAAGTATTCAATTGTATCAATGTCCATGTGTGCATCTGGGTATGCATTGTGTCAGACATTCTCATTTGTTATGAGATTTAAGAAAATAATTGAAGTTTTTGCAACAAAATTCTTGTGTGTCAAGATTGCATCACAATATATGATTGAAAATAATTAGGTATTTCTTTTTTCTACCTTAATTCAATTATGCTGCCAATATACCACATTATGAGCAGGAAACGTTCAGTAGCTGTTACCAGACTTTTCTGGTTCACTACAATAATAAGCTTTTTCAATAAGGCATCACGGAAGTGAATCTCAAGTTTCCCTGCCATGCATTTGTCATTAATGAATTAAAAATGTAAGAAGTCTTCATGATGAATGAATGCAGTAAAATAGATGCACACTGCAAAGTTGATAAAAACTACAAGTGTTTTATTAGATACAAACTTTGAACGATTTTGTCAAGTTTTGAAAATGTTTGGAAAACAAATATAGGGGTCATTTTTTTAATTTTTTTATTTATTACGGTATATAAAAGACTGAACAAAAAGTCCATGGACTAAAACAGTTCAGTTTACATGAATGATTACATACACAATTAAGATTAAGATACACATTATACCAAATCATAAGTTACAACAAACACAAAATAATGCACTTTAAGTATATAGATAAGATGATTGCATTAACAAACAATTATACTAACTAACGACCAAATTAATGATCTAAAAACGAAAATTATGTGCAACATAAGTCTATCCAATAATGTAACAGTGGAATGTAAGAAATGGGACTATAAAGTTGAAGACATCATATTGTTAATAGAAAAACAAGTTGCATACAGGTCATATATTACATTACATTATCTACATGCAAGGTATTACAAGCTTTGATTGATTGTGTGAATCATAGATGGTAAAGCGGACATTTTGTATCGTTGTGTTCGAGTTTGAGGTACATTCAAGTTATTAGAGTTCCGAAGAGCTCTTCCAGAAGTGTTCTGCCGAGTATCAGGCAAGAAGTGGCGATGGCGTTGGGAATCGAGCAGGGATTTGGCAAATCTGGTAATGATCATGCTCCGTCTGTCGGCAAGAGTATCAACTTGGAATGTTGTGCAGAGTTGATCATACGGCAGCAAATCTGGGTAGGCGATCATGCGAAGAGCCCTCTTCTGAACGCGTTCCAAGCATATCTCCTGGTCCTGTGTGATGCTGGAGGCCCAGACTGGTGCACCATATTCAAGCATGGGAAGTATGTACATCTTGTACACTGTGACGAGGTCAGGTTTAGGTACACCATTTCGTTTCAGCTTTGTGAGGATGTACAGTCGTCTTGAAGCATTCGTGATAAGACGACCAACATGTTCATCCCAACGAAGATCGTTCTGTATGATGACGCCCAGAAGTTTCATGGAGGAAACCACTTCTAACTGGACTTCATTGATTGTTAGCTGCAGAGGGGGTGGTGGATTACGGAGGAAGGTGAACTGCATTCTTGTGCATTTAGCTGGATTTGGCTTCATATCGTTATCATTGTAATGTGAGCAAATTGGCAATGTTATTATATTGTTTGTTTCATTCAAACTCTTTGTACAGATTAACATATGATTGTATGCATTATTCAATAATTAGATTTGCTAGCCACATTTGTAGTAATTTGCAACAGAAAGGGAACTATTGCAGAATTTAAAACAAAATTCAGTTACAGTTTCACCTGTTCTCTTGGAATGACGGCTTAGCTGGTAAATTAGCCTCCAAATCTGTTTTTTTAGATTTTATCACCCATAAAATTAAGGTTAAAGGCGATAAAATACTAATTGAATAATTTATTTGCAGACTTGTGTGCATAATGTATTTCTGAAATTCAAGGTAAAATAATATAACTTGTCAATGTCATAATTCTTTCATGGCAGTTTTTGTTAGTCATAATCCTGGATTCAATGCTAACTTATTTTTGCTAGCAAAGTAATTATCTCTCTTTTTTTTGTCACCAGAAAAGAAAGGTTTACTTGATCCCAAATAATGTTTCTTTTTCTAAACTACCTCGATCCCTTTATTAATTCCCTTTATTCATGAAAACATTGATTTTGGATGAGGCTTGACATCAAAGAATAGAATTTTCTTATTCTATTATTGTCAGTTTAAAAACGTAGATATCTGATCCGGGCTACCACATTATGTCTTTCATCCGGCAATATTTATTGCCCAAAGTGAAATTTGACTGGTCCTGGACTAGTGTTAAGTTTCAAATCCTGCATGAACTTATCTCAGTGTTCCAATCATTTTCTCTCACTTGGACAGAACTTTGGAATTTTCTTTTTTACACATACCGGATTTTGATGAATTACAAAAAAATGCCTATTATGTGGCTTCTTGGTATTCATTCCTGCATAAAAGATGGTGGTGTTTGGTAAATGTCACTTTAGTCTAATATAATATGTATTTTTGAATTTCATGAGCATTTATTGGGGCTCTTTTTAATACATTGGGGGATAAATAGCCTGAACCCCCCTGTTTTTTTTGGTTTTTTTTACTGTACCATGATCTCTTGTGGTAGGGGTCATTAATCATGTCTTTGACTGTTCAATGAACCTCTAGCCTAAAATCCATCTGGGCATTCATTGCTGACAATGGTGGGTTGTAAGGTTAAACGGCTCCATTACCAGATAAGTGGACTAAATGAATGGGGAAGGTTGGTTATTAACAGTTTTACATAGATAGTGCCAAGTTTATTGGGTTTAACCTGTAAAGCAATGGTCTTTTGAAAAGTACTTAGGCTATAGTCTATGGATAATGCATTTTGTGCCAAAAAACAAAAAGTCTTTAAATAGATTAAAGGTACATTTTGTCATGAATAGATAAATGTGGGAATTTTTCTGATCCATTTTTTTTAGAAGGAAGATCCATTGTTTATGTTGAATTGTGAGTTGTTTTCTTCTCATGCCACTCAGCCAAAAGATGTCTGAAAAAGAATGGATATGATCCTTTTATTTCCTTGAAGTATTTGTCATTTAAAAATGTTTTTTCAAACATAAAAGCCTTTTATTCTAAAAAACTTTCAAATGTATTTAAACCATGGGGGAGGGTGATTATTTTGAACATAATCATATTTCCAGACTTTTTACAAACTTTTCACTCTTTGGTGTAGTCCAGAAAAGGGGGTTCTAAGAAGGGGATTTCCATTGAGGGGTGGGCGCAATAAAATCCTAAGAGGGTTTGGGGGGGGGGGGGGGGGGCAATAATGTCCTACCTTAATTACAAATGTGCATTTTCATTTTTCACTTCCCCAAGGTTGCATGGAGGGAGGTGGCTTGGATAGTGATACTGGTTGTGTAATTCTAGGGGGAATGCCCCTCCTATGGCCTCCTTAATGTTTATTGTAATGCTACTCAATCATAATCAGGGATTCTAAAGCCTGTCAAGTCTCTAAATGTTGATAAAGCATGGTCATCATTCAAACATCAAAGAAGCCTTTCACATTCTCTGACAAGTTAAAGCTGTTGTGGAGCACTTGCAGTGGTATTTCATTGTTAGACAGAAATTGCATTGAAAACATTTTTACTGCGAATCATACAGTAAATGGAAATGAATGAATGCAAATATATGTTATATCCAACAGAACATTTTTTAAATCTTGCAATTAATAACAATTAACAACCCCTGATGTGGTACATACACAAATATGTACATTTATGTGGCAAAGTGTTGTGACCCATGTGCAATCAAGTACTTTTTTATATTACAAAACATTTAAGCAAAATTTAAACAAAATATTCAGAAAATTGGAGACAAACTTAGACCATTTAAAAAGCCAAATTTAATGTATAAAGTTAAAAGTTCCACAAAAAACAACAACACTCGTATGAACAATTTCTCAGAAGTGCAAGTTCTCAAGTATCTCTTTAAAGCCATGTTTATAGGGAACAGTAATACAATTTATAAGATTGTCCAATAAAACAGGAAATCCAGATGTTGTATGTAACTGAATATGTGATTGTGGTGCAGATATGATACAGCATTTGTTTTCTTTTTCCCCCCAAATCCAAACTGTCGGCATCCTTTGAAAAAGAATAAGTTTTAGTGATATGTGTCTTATGTGTCTCGAGATAGCATTCCTATAGGGACCATTGATGGCAAATGCAGTAGTATGCAGTATAATAGTGTACTATTGTGAGTGTTGCTTCTTTCTCAACATACTAGCAGAGAGGGAGTATAATCTATTTTCCATCTAGATTTCACTAGTTTTGACCAAAACGTTGCCCAAAAAATCTTGTATAATGTATACTTTGTCTAAATCCAAGCTGTCGGCTTCCTTTGAAGAAGAATCAAGTTTTAGTGATATGTATTTTATGTTTCCGGAGATAACATTTCTGTAGGGTCTTTTAATATCAAATGGAGTATGATGTGTTCTTAACGTACCATTTGAGAGGGGACTAAATTTATTAATTTTCCATGTAGATTTTACATTGTAGAAGACAATTTATTTCTAGTTGTATGTTTATTTATCTGAATAAATAAATAATGAAAACATACATACATGTCCTCAAAATGTGTAGCATTTCTTTTTGTTTAGATCCTGTGGCCATCAAAATTGAATGTAAGCACAGTTCTGAGTCATTGCTTTGATTTGAAGATTTAAAACCAAGTTTTATGATTGATCTTTACCATAGGTTAATGTCATCATTTTCATTCAATTTTGTAAGTATTTTGATTCATCTTTGTTTCTCCATTCAGGGTGCTGATCCAAACTGTGAGAATGTCGTTGGTGTGCCAGTGCTGACAGTTGCAGTGCCCAACAAGCATCATGAGACTATCCCTCCTCCTATTTTCCTTGGTACAAAATACCGAACTAGATATACAATATTATATAAACAGAAATCATCATTTTAATTGTATCTCTTTTTATCTCTGTTCAGGGTGCCGATCCAAACTGTGAGAATGTTGATGGTGTACCAGTGCTTACAGTCGCAGTGCTCAACAAGCATCATGAGACTATCCCCCCTCTAATATTCGGCAAGGCAGATGTCAACAAGAAAGTTGGCCAGTAAGTCTCTGTATGGTAACATAGGTAGTAAAGAATTAGAATAAATACTTTCTTTTTTAGTAGGCCTGGGACAAAGATCCAAATATTAAAATAATTTGGATAGCTAAACAGCTGTTGGTATCAAATATGACTGGTTTTGTTACTATTCGGATACCTGAATACTACCAAAATACTTCTCAGTTTCATGATGTTGCCACAAAGTGGCCCAATGCATCTAATACATATTGTTTTTTTTCTAATGTTCATCCACACTATCCTCCTAATTGCAATATTCCAAGGATATGGTTATTGTGACAGTGATTTCAGGATCAGATTTCAAATATAACAGGGTTACTTATGAATTCAGTTAGTCCTATGATTATAGACCACTGGGGAGACACAAAAGGTTGTTGTCAGTAATTTGTATACTTAGAGAATCAAACTGCTAAGCCACCATGCTCGGTTTTTATGATACAAAGCAGTGCATTATAACCCTGCTCAACAATGGCACCAGCAAAATCACGTAAAATCAGATCAAATTGAAAAGAACTTTTATCTCAGGTATTGAATAAGAAATATAGGGAATCATTGATATAGGACAACACATCCCTGCATGAGAACATGGAACACTGCTATGGTAGCACCTATTGCATTATAAACCCTGCTCCACAATAGCAAGAGCAAAGTCAAATAAGATCCAAAATTAGCAAAATATGATATCAGTGAATAATTTTAGATTCCATTTGTCCCTTTCTCTAGGATGGGTAACACAGCCCTGCACGAAGCAGTGCAACATGGCTATGATGGCAAGCAGTGCGTGATAACCCTGCTCAACAATGACATCAATAATTTCAATTATAAAATCAAATATTGAACATCAGTGAGTAATTAATGATACAAACTTGTTGTTGTTCACCAGGAGGGGTAACACAGCCCTGCACGAAGCCGTGCAACTTGGTGACGCTGGCAAGAAGTGCGTGATAGCCCTGCTCGACAATGGTGCCAGCCCCAAGGTGAAGAACAACCGAGACGAGACGGCATCGGCCATGGCAACCCGCATCGGCAAAGAGGGCATCATCAACATCTTCGCATCCACGGCCGGCCAGGGCATGCTGGACAGGATCAAGAAGCAGTCGCTGGTCAGAACAAAGTCTATGGGGGAGGATGATTTCTAATTACTTATCCTCTTAGTCCAACCTGCCAATAAAAACAGCCGAAGGGAGACGGAAAAGGTCTTCTCTATGTGCTGGTGGTCACTAGGGCAGGCTTGACTGTATTACTACACCATGTGAAGGTCATGGAGGTATTCAGGGTATCATCAGAAACAGTCGATGGGGAAAGATGATTTCTAAGTACTAATCCCATTAATCTTACAGTCAAACCTCTGCCAGAAATAGTCGCTGGCCGAAACCAAATCAACAGGGATGATGATTTCTGAGTGTTAATTGATGGGATCATACTTTCGATCAATTGGTCAAGAAACATTTGTTGGTTATTGCCAGGCCATTTTGGGAGATCATATCTGAGTGAAATTATCATAAACCATAACAGAGAATTCAAGGGCGCAATAATATTTGTATGAAGTACAATGTATGCTGTATGAAGCAAACTACATAAATCATGATAATTTTTTTATACAAAACCGTGAAAGAATACAAACATTGATAATTTACATAATGATAGAGCATGATTGACTAAACAGTATCTTAATATTATTGCAATCTACACAGGTGTATAATGACTATTGAAGATTGAAGACTGGGGAAAAAATCCTTTTCAAGCATTGCATTTTTAGTCCTCTGCCAACGAAGTGGCCGGAGGCATTATGTTTTTCGGTTGTACGTCTGTCTGTACGTAGGTACATACCTACATCTGTCTCGTTTTCGTCTTCGATATCTTGAGAACCGGTTAACGGATCAATTTAGTATGTTTGTACACATCGGGGTGACAATGATCTGATTAGATTATGGTGTCTGGAGGTCAAGTTCATAGCTTATTATATATGCAAAAATAACATGTAATTGCAATATCAAAAGATCTGGATAACAGATCACCATCATTACTAAATGTTTTACATAAATGATCTTTTTATGATGGTTTCCAAAGTTATCACTGAAGTATGCTCTAAATGCACACTTGTATTCTGCCTGTGGAAGTGGGAAAATAACCTTGAATATAAAATTATTGCGTTTGATTCATGAAATATTAATACATATTAGACAAGGTATTACTGCATTATTAAAATTGTATTTGTTGTTTTCACGTCCAATGTATAGTAGGTTATGACCTGCAATGAGCGGAGATATCAAGCCGAGAATATAGATATGTGGGAACTAAATATGGTATTTAAGTCATTGAATGATTATCTCTTATATTTCCTATTCCTCACATATTCCTTGAAAATTCCTAGATAATTTACTTACATGACTGTGTCTATAAATATTTATTAACCCATGATTAATTGTGGATATGCGTGATGCACCATTAATATCTTTCATGTTTTGTAGTATATTTGATAGTACCTCTTTTTGATTCTCATCGCTTTTGTGCAATGTTACTCCAGTCACCTTGAATTGAATCATTCTATTAAAAAAGAAGCATTTTAAGAATTTCAGGACTTAACATTCACATATTTTCATTTGTTCAGACTTTGTTTAGAGATTCTATAAAGTACATTAACTATGATGGTTATGGTAGTGATGGTATGATTAGGAACTTTTCGGTTTTCATGTTACTAGAGGACGTGTATGTGATTTGGCCCCACCCACATCAGTCATATCCATGTTGTACTCAACTAAGATGGCAAGAAGCCGTGAATACATACCAGGGGGGTGTTTCACAAAGATTCAAAGTTGAACTTTACTCTAGGTTGGACCTAACTTTTATGGAAAGCCATTTGTAGCCTTGGAATAAAAACATATTCAAAGCAAAAATGCAAGTATTTTAGACTTCATACATTTTACATCAAGAACATGCAATCTCCTTGATAATAGAAAATATTAATGATTTGAATCAACATTTTATGCCTTTTCAAAGAAACAGTTTTTCATAATTTGTAAGTCCAACTTAGAGGTAAGTTCTACTTTGGATCTTTGTGAAACACCCCCAGACCACTAGGGAAAAGCCATGCAATTAAAAAGGACCCTATTATTATGATGATGATGATGGTGGTGATTATAATATGGAGAAGGTGGCAATGCATGTAATATGATAATGGTGGTGGTGATAGTGGTGGTGGAGGGGGTGATTGTGCTTTACATGGTGGTGGTGGTGGTGGTGGGATTGGTGTGGTGAATGGTGGCATAGTGAAGATGTGATGTCATTGTTGGTGTTGATGGTTATGGTTATATTGCTTGTAACAATAATGGTGAAGAATGATTTTTCAATACTTTTGGTGGGGATTATACAAATTATACATGTAGTTATGGTCAACAATAAGGGCGGTGATGATGATCCTTATTTTATTAAACATTAACAAAGTATGACAACATATGTATATTTTATCACTCAAGTTGGGTACCATGTTATCAAACAACGTTATCGAACAATAACTAAAACCAGGTATTGTTTTTTTTTAAGGGGGCGTTATGTGATGGAGCAAATCGAAGCAAGAGTGGTATTATTTCAGGCTCAGTCACCTGTTAAAGCATGGACTTATTAAACTTTGTGGTAACAAGGTGTGACGTACCTGGGCCCGTGGCTGAAATTGAAGCTGGATTGAAAAGCGATTTACCACCTTTAATTGGGTCGAGGATAACACGCTGTTGTCGCTGCTTTTGAATATTACGGATTCAAACGTTTGTTCCCATCAAACAATATACAAAGAACATAATACTCGCTCGATAGTTTATACTTCAACTCACCTGAATGGCTTTGCCTAAAATGAAAGTTGAAAGGTGAACCAAATTATAACCTTTTAACTAGGTCTAGTGTAGCTAGTACACTAGTACACTACATAAATGGGTTCGAACGTGTGTTCCCAAAAGAAAGGTAGAAAGAAAATGTGATATTTCTTCGTTAGCTTTCTAGTTCCTACTTTCTTCTTTCTAGTTTACGGATACCCCTAGCTTACCTGAAATGAGAGGTATAATTGGCTATTAACCGATGTATCACCTTTAATTGGGTCAAGAATACGACATATTACTCTTTCATTTTGTATCGGATTCTCACTTTTCTTCCCACAAGCAAAAGAAGAAAGAAGATATGACATTTCTCATTTCGCTATTTTAAATATTTTGTTTATATTTTGTTTTTTTACCTTCTTTCTTTCTAGTTCACTAACACACCTGACTGTGCCTAAACGTCAGAGTTAGTGCGAGGTTGCCGTGAACTATTTTCTGGAGCGTTTGGGGCGTTTCTTCCCACAAGAAAGGGTAGAAAAGAAAATATGATATTTTCTTCGTTCGCTTTCTATTTTCCACTCACTTTCTCGTAGTTCACTAACACACCTGGACAACCCTGAAGAGTATTCTGTCAGTGCGGGGTTGCCGTGAACTTTTCTGGGAGCGGTGCATGAAAGAAAAGAGGTGTTTTATTTAGGAATGCGCGCCTTGCGGCGTCGTGTAACGGACATGTATCCCTTTTCAGCGCAGCGCATTGGGGTTGCGTTTCAGTCCCTTGCGGACGGGCCGAAGTGAAACTGTGAA
Source organism: Echinarachnius parma (assembly GCA_037951105.1). Lineage (NCBI taxonomy): Eukaryota > Metazoa > Echinodermata > Echinoidea > Clypeasteroida > Echinarachniidae > Echinarachnius > Echinarachnius parma. Next base: position 264,745 of record JBAMJV010000235.1, on the reverse strand, counting down.
ACCAGGCTCCTCTGTGCGATTAACCCATTCATTGCCCTAAACAGTGGACTTCCTATTGAGTTATCACGCACTCGTTGATCACTTGGTGTTGTGAGGTTAAATTCTCCCAGACCAGGTCAATGGTTACTGAAACCCCATCTATGCCAACTCAACTCGCCCCTCGTGAAATACCTTTTCAAAACCACTCTTTATTCATGCATTCCGTTGCATTCAGCGGCTTTTTAGTGGCGAAAAAAAGTGGGCTTGGTGATTATTTTACCAAACCTTAACCCTAACGGTTAACCCTTCCATTTTGTTTAAATAAACTAAAGATATAGGCCTACATAAAATTGTATTTATCTCTTACTCACGATGCACTCTCGTGAAAAATGCGTTCCCGTGTGCCCCTCCCTTTTTTCTTACCACCTTCTATACGACCATTTGGCATAACCAATGCTACGCCACATATATTCTGCTGTCCAGTTGGGTTGAGGGTCTAACTACACAGTCAAAACATGGACCCTAGGGTCCATGGTCTAACTAACAAGTTTTTCTCAAGCATTTTCCGAAGCAAAGATTTCTGGATTTTGGCTAAGTTGAAGTTGTTACGGTTCATACGTTAGCATAGGTTGACCCCCCACCCCCCCCCCCCCCCCATGTGATCAATGCTCCCCCTTTTCTAATCGCCCCCGCGCGTCGGCTTGGCTACGCCATTTAAGATTATACATTTCCGTGAGAAGCAACCGGTATCTGGGTTTCAGCTCAGTCGGGTATCTTATTTCTAGGTTCATACGTGGGCACGGTTGGCAAGGGTTGCTTTATAATGGGACCATAATTCCTCTCTTCCCCCCCCCCCCCCCCTCTCCCGCCCCGCCCCACCCCAATAGTTTCACGATTGTTATCTTGCTACGCCTTTATATTAGGGGCGGACTTTTCCGTGAGAATCAAACGGTATCTTTACAATATATTACTTTTTACTTGAACTCAGACGGATTTTCTATGTGTAGGTTCTCACGTTATATAGTATGAGTAAATAAGGCATAAGTTGTTAACTAAATTGGCTTATGTTAGGGAAACCATAACCCCCCCCCCCCCCCCCCCCTCCCCCTCGGTTTCAACAGACCCTAATACGCCTCTATTACTATATTAGCACGATTAGGGTCGGACCTTACCGTGAGAAGGAGCGATAATTATCTGGATTGTAGCTCAGCCGGGTTTCCATTTTCTTAGGTTCGTACGTGGCTCTTTGCTCTTGTCACTATATATTACCAACAATCGACCATCCCGTAGAGACCTAGCACCTTCTTGCTGCTTCTTTTTTGCCTGAAAAATTCCCGATATCAGGTGCACAATTTAACCAAAGATGAGGTATTAGGGAGGTAATACTCAACAGCGTTGTAGATAAGTGGTGTGCAAGAGATTTCCCCCTTGTCTGAATTGTATGATCGCCCCCTGGGTGCGTCGAAGGAAACAGATGATATATTCTCTTAGGAACGCTGGCTGCACCCCTCGCCCCCCCCCCCCCCCCCCCCCCCCCCATATTTATCATCTTTGCCACCGTCTATAATCAGACACTTTTATTTGCTGGGCCACTCACCAAGTGATAATTCTGCTATTTTCCATAGGCGCACTGATATTGTATCCTCGGGGGCGGGGAGGGGGTAGGGGTGGGACTGTGGATTGTTTTTGTCCAAGAACATTCTTCCAGTCTTCATCATTATACGGTTGCCCCAAGATACAAGGATTTGGCTTCAAGTGTTAAACAATTTGCCCTAATTGTAAGATTTTGTCCTAAAATAAGCAGATTCTGCCCCGATAATTGAATTATCATACAATTAATATATGTTTAATTATTAAAGAAAGTTCAGTTTGTGGTTTGGATAGCACTTTCTCTTATTGTTGACCCTAGCCACCACCGGACCATGATCAATATGATATTGTTGATTTTAGAAATATTTTTAGTCCTAAACCTCAACTAAATTGTCCCTTTAAACTGATTACTGTCAGACCATCACACCTGAGGTGTGTGTGCGCGCGGCGGATGGGTGCGGATTATGATTAAACTCTGGAACTTTAGCGGCCTCAGGTGTGCAGATTAGAAACGGCGGGAAAAGCCTCTGACAAAAAGGGGCAAGCAACGAAAACAACACAAAGTAAGATGATATTTCAGTCTTTTATTTTCAGATCAACTACCGAGTGACCCACCTGAAGCCATACTTGTTATTTCTTTCTTGTATCAATAACAGAGCTGAGCCGAATTAGCAGACAGTTTCTAGATCTTCTTCGCACCTTTTGTTTTTGTTCAAAATAATACGTATACATCTCTTTTTATGCGCATGTTGTCATCTGCAAAATAAGGACGGTATGCAAGATTGATTGCTGGGCACTATGAAGTATGAACTTTCGACATATTCGCCAATTATTCGAACATTATCTATATAGTTATACCCTTGACCTAAACATACATGGCAAGTTGCTGATTCATCCTTTTCCATGTGACACCTATCTCCCAACTCACATTCAACTCCTTTGTCAACGCCCCTCGATGCCTAGTTCACTGGTCAGCGGGTCTCGCGTACACGTTGTTCCTTTTAACTTGACCTCTCGGCAAGCATCGACTTCCAAGCGATCGATACAGCGAGGAAATAAGTGAGAAAGTCCCACACTGCAGTGCAGAAAATAATTATACGTGTCTGTTGTTTTTGTTTATCATCTGCTAGCTAGGTCATGTAGGTGTCATCCATTCCTCAGGAATTGAATGAAAGCAAAGTGTTTTTGTAGACTGTACGCCGATTGAAAATAATTGAGAGTCGCAAACTGCAGCAAATTAATAATCGGGGTTTTTTATCATTGGGTTAGATGCCATCGTTACAAAAAACAAAAAAATGAAGTTGCCGCCTCTCGACGCCGCCTGCTCCCTCGGTGTTTAGTCGGTAGCGCCACTCGACAATATAATTCTTCCTGCGATGATAAGGAGCGACAATTGATTGGAATTAAATTGAAGTTTTGTTGAAGTGTAGTGGAGTGGAGTACGAGAGGGGTCGAAGCCAAAGCGGCTTCTCAGGTCTACGTCATCACATCAGAAGAAGCCGACAACTCTATTTTCGAGGACTGACACAAGGGCCCTTGGAAGATCGCTTGAACCGAAGTTTTCTTTTTACCGAACAGGACCCGAACTCTCGAGAACGTACGAGAGGGTTTTGGGAAAATCACTTGAACGGAACAGTATACCCGGGATGATGGGCTCAAAATCTGCCCAGCCTAATTACAAAATAATTACAACGGTGATTAGAATCATTACATGATCGGCCCTAACTCGTCGATATCAATATACTAGAAATTACAAAATTGAAAGGGCGTAGCGTAACACACACGCCCTTCATTACATTTGAAATGTATCCATGCATTTCGTTTTCTTCTTTATTTCGCAGGGTTTATTATATGCAATGTAAGTGATTTAATTCTACCCTTCAGCTCCGTATATAGGAAATTAAATACATTGGTGTATCTAGACTATCTAGACTCGCAGTGGAAGTAGAGCTGGTCCTGCGCTATAAATAATTGTCGAGTTCTCATCCCCTGGTTCATCAGATCGGCCACTTGAAGACATCGGGATCAGCGAGGGCAAGAAAAGGAAATTATCTTTGCGAATGATGGGGAAAACATTCTGGCCACTAGATAATCAATGACTATCCAAGATGTGTTGACTTACTGAATACTATAGTAGATTGTGAATCTCAAAGTAGTTGGAGAGAATCGAGTTCGCGTATTCAAGAAAAAGACTCGCCGAACTTTTCGCATACCTTCTGCTTGATATAGCGGAAGGAAAATACACATTTTCATTTTTTAAATCTTCGACTAGATATCTGAAGGGAACTCAATGAAATGTAATATCAAAACTTCGCAAGAACTTGTGTTTTCATTTGACAAACGTTGTGGATATACACTATGATATTATGATATTTGATGTATAGCTGAACGTACACAACGCATTTTGTACTGAACGCAAAGCTTTCTGAATATAATCAACATCATCAGGTTCTGATTTCACACTGCTGTATTAGAGGTATTTAAGATTTAAAAATATATAATCATATCATTATCTTACAGGGATCTAGTAACTTTGTTGACATATGCGAAAAGTGATGAATGGTCGATACTGTTGTTGTTATCTGATATGTCCACTGGGTATTGTGTGAAAATTTCAAGTTACATTTACGTTATGTGGCCGAGTAATTAGCAAAAATGTAAAGTGATATTCACTAACTCATTGCACTGACTATGCACACGGTTACGACTATCCAGTGGATACACTTGAACACTTCAATCGTACATATCGTTTTAACCAAAGGAAAACTCGCCAATCCGAAACCTGTCCAATGCTAGGGAACCGCTAGAATTCCAAATGAATTTTGAAGATTTGAACAATGTTACTAGATCCTTTTAATCATCTAAATATAATGTAAGCGTAATCTCCAACGTTAACTGTAGGAGTAATTTGAATTGATTTTAACACCATGAACAGGCAAACCTCTTATTTCAAATTAGTTATATCAATGTATACATACAATTGGACGTGCAGTTATTAGCAGTATAGTAGTATAAACAACTAAATATTGTAGTTCCTTTCTTTATCTTAGCGATACCTTATCCACAAAGTTTTGTTTTCATATAAAATTTGCAATATGATTAAAAACTGCCAAGACTTTCCAAACCTCGTTAAAATTACATTTTAATGGGATGAAATTGATTTTGTTACAGAATATAGTCATTGTAAGAAGCAAGTGAGTAAAATGTATATGCTTTTTGCTTGAATTTTAATACACGGCCATATCCAGGCCCGAAACCAGGATTTTTGAGGGAGGGAGGGAGGGAGGGGGGGGGGGGGATGCGTAATTTACACAAAAACGAGACCGAGACTGATCGTGACCGATACCGAGACCGCTGGTTGAGTTGTATAAGCGGGGGGGGGGGGGGGGGGGGGGGGGGGGGTCATCGCCGATACCAAATGTGGCCTGGGACCGAGACCACTGGTTTAGATGGCAGAGACCATTACAAAGTGGACCTTTCTGTTCTATATCAAAAACATTTTTTTGTAATGGGGTTGCGTACACACCCAATGCAACCCCCTGGATACGGGCCTGATATCGAAACTATCTTTAAAGGTCTAAAATAGAATAACCATGTTTCGGAAGAGGGGAGGTAAGGGGTCAGATCAGTAATGTAGTGATCACGTCAGTATTATCAAAGTGAAAGCAGAAAGGTCCCACCAAATAGTCCCACAAAATAGACCCTGTTATGATCCCATTGGTCCCTCATGTACATGCTAGCTTTCACCACCCCTATCCTTTCACCGAGTCCTGACCTACTAAAACCACTTTCCCTCCGTGGACCAAACCGGTAAGACCCCATGGTAAGACGAACCCACATTGGGTTTTAAAAAAGAAAAAGGTTTCTGACCTGATTTTGAAAAAGTTGCAAAATTACCACTTTTGCATTTTCAATAAAATAAGCAGTAGAGGGTTGTGAATGAGAGGAGAAAAAGAAGAACAACTAGACGAAAAGGAAAAATGAGGAGACAAACAAGAAAAAAATAAGATGAAGAAGGAGGAAGAAGAAGAAGAAGAAGAAGAAGAAACAGGAGGTAAAAGATGAATATTAAGAAGAAAGAACGAAGTATAGTGTGAGACATGCATGGAGAATAATTCAGATTGTCTTTTATACACGTTTACAATGAACCGCTCCCCTTTACAATGAATGCATAATGTTCAAGACTTTGCTATAAAAGAACGACCAATCTGTCCTCACACCGGTAAGACCACAGCATGATGGGACCAACCTACATCAGACGGAACTAAAAGGTTCATGACCCGGGATTGTTTTAGTCATAATGTCCTATATAATACCAAACTGACAAACATAATACCAACTGACAAAAAAATATTATCGTTATAATTATGGTTGGTTACGGTAAATAATGTTTTATCGTTCTCCTTTTTAGAATGCCGGCCATCGCTGGACCATAGATTTCGAATGTTTTCGAATGGTATGGCTATGGGAGACATACCACTTTACTTTACTTTACTTTACGGGTTGGGTGGACACGTTGGGGCTGCCAACATAATTGGACAAAACCCTTTTTAAATAAATATTTCCCCCCCTCCCCCCTCTATCAGTCTGACCGCGCCATAAAAACACTGATAGCACACAAAGCTGGTATAATCACACCTCACCTGTGCATACACTACACACATGCGAACAGAAGGTACAGGTTCATTGAACCCAATTAGGGTACCTACAGGTTTACCCCAATTTGATTTGTTTTGGGGTGAAATATACAAGAGTTTCTGCGAAATAGTTCGTGGGTGTTTATTAAAGTTACTGTAGTTAAATAATTTGTGAAAGTAGCGATTAGGCACGATTCGTCGCCCATTATAATCAAGTAATTCTTTATATTCTTTCTCAATTTTAATTTCGAAATATTATGATTTTGCCGGCATCAAAAAGATGGTAGTACCTACTCTACACACTTATTTATTCACATCACAAACAAGTATACCGACAATTTTTATTAAGTTTATTGCTTGCTTGAACGTTTTATTTCGGGGGGAAATACACACAGTTATATTAAATGCTGAGAAAATATAATACTTTTACGCTAATATATAAACAACTTTTAATGACTATGCGTATTAGTTATGATCTTAGTTATATAATTGCGACTAAAAGTCGTTGCATCAGACTCTAAAATTAAAGGTTGGAACCACGAACAGTGGTAAAGAAACAGACTATTAAAAGGCTCTGACCCGAATCAAATATACTGTACAAGATATTTGAATATAACAATATTAATCATGTTATTATCTGGATAATGATGGTGATAATCTCTTAATCATGACAAATATGATGCGTTGTAATATTGAATTATCATCAAAGGGAATCCTTTTGACAATGCCGAGGGGTCATTTTTCAGGCCAACGCGATGTCTTCGGGCGATATAGATCCTAGCGATTGTGATCCATGACTATCCTACATACTCATCAAAGCATTCGTATATAGATATATCTGCATGGCGCCGCAATCAGCTTAACGTGATGAATGAGTATAACGCTGGACAACAATCATGACAATGCACATGTCAGAAATCTCTAAAGTAAGATAAAGGTCATAATTCTAAATTTTAAAAATGCTTGCAAAGGTATAGTCCTCTGAAATAAAACGCCCGTGACAAAAGTATCCACATTAAAATAGGCCTTTATCGATGAC